>JAGEOH010000596.1:0-36734 GCA_032207245.1 Pardosa pseudoannulata
ATAATTATTCGGAACATATCTAAGACTACTAGAATTATTTCGAGGAACATAATTTTGTGGTCCATAATTTGGAATTATATTTTGGTTCTGGTAAATATCAGTAATAGGAGTAACAACAGGGTTCTCACTATTTTTCTAGAACAAAAATTAAGGATATTTTAAGGATCAAAGTAACTTTTTATAAGGACCTACTTGAAATACACGGCATAACGACATAACCCTATTTCCTAAGGAATATATTTTAATTATGAACCAGACAAGGCATGTTCCATAAATGCCCTACAATATTTCAAAATTATGTTTTTAAAAATACCTAAAAATTAATATAAGATAAACCTATTTGAAAAATGTACATCTAAAGTTTTTTGAGTGATCAAATTAAAAATAAATTGTGAATAAAATATGATATTATAAACAGTACTTTCTGAGTATTTAAAAATGACTGATATATATATGTGTGTGTGTGTGTTTACTAGCTGATTATACCCTACGTTGCCTGGGGAAGTAGAAAGTTTTAGACTTTTCTATTACATTCCATACAGAGAAAATTAAACTTTCATAAGTAACTGAAATATCTACAACCCCCCCCCCCCTCCATGCTTCGTTTAATTAAACTCTGCATGAATGTTAGCTATTAGGAAAAGGCAGCTGATTTTATAAACCTTTCCAGTATGCGAAAGATTACTTGTCAAAAAAGGTTTCTAGCTTGTGACCCTAAAAAGTACTAATAATCAAAAAGTATTTTCATAACATTTTAAGGATGTCAAGGAAAGAAATTTTGAATTACTACAGAAGTACACTGAAAACATATATGCATTTGAGGACTTTCTTTATTATTAATACTGCATTTCGGCTAGAAAAAGCAAAAGAATGTTAAGAACATTAGAAAATATTTTATGTATTCTTTGACCAGTTTTATTTATTTTGAACTATGGATAATTGTATATTGGCGTGTAGGTCTGTTCACAAGGAACACAAACATACTATATTTATTATATTTCATCAGAATTTTCAGAAGAGAATTGCGTCCATTCCGGTTTTTGCAATTTCATTTTTTGTCATACTTTCAGATTTTCTTCATATTTTTCAAACGGACCCCTTTATCAACACATTATTTCTTTTGAACTATGGATAATTGTATATAAGCGTGTAGGTCTGTTCACGAGGAATAAGCACATACTATATTTATTATATTTCATCAGAATTTTCAGAAGAGAATTGCGTCCATTCCGGTTTTTGCAATTTCATTTTTTGTCATACTTTCAGATTTTCTTCATATTTTTCAAACGGACCCATTTATCAACAGTTTATTTCTTTTGAACTACTCATAAATGTATATCGGCGTGTATGTCTGTTCACGAGGAACACAAACATACTATATTTATTATATTTCATCAGAATTTTAAGAAGAGAATTGCGTCCATTCCGGTTTTTGCAATTTCATTTTTTGTCATACTTTCAGATTTTCTTCATATTTTTCAAACGGACCCCTTTATCAACACTTTATTTCTTTTGAACTATGGATAATTGTATATCGGCGTGTAGGTCAGTTCACGAGGAACACAAACATACTATATTTATTATATTTCATCAGAATTTTAAGAAGAGAATTGCGTCTATTCCGGTTTTTGCAATCTCATTTTTTGTCATACTTTCAGATTTTCTTCATATTTTTCAAACGGACCCCTTTATCAACACTTTATTTCTTTTGAACTATGGATAATTGTATATCGGCGTGTAGGTCTGTTCACAAGGAACACAAACATACTATATTTAATATATTTCATCAGAATTTTAAGAAGAGAATTGCGTCCATTTCGGTTTTTGCAATTTTATTTTTTGTCATACTTTCAGATTTTCTTCATATGTTTCAAACTGACCCCTTTATCAACACTTTATTTCCTTTGAACTATGGATAATTGTATATCGGCGTGTAGGTCTGTTCACGAGGAACACGCACATACTATATTTATTATATTTTATCAGAATGTTAAGAAGAGAATTGCATCCATTCCGGTTTTTGCAATTTCATTTTTTGTCATATTTTCAGATTTTCTTCATATTTCTCAAACAGACCCCTTTATCAACACTTTATTTCTTTTCAACTATGGATAATTGTATATCGGCGTGTAGGACTGTTCACGAGGAACACAAACATACTATATTTATTATATTTCATCAGAATTTTAAGAAGAGAATTGCGTCCATTCCGGTTTTTGCAATTTCATTTTTTGTCATACTTTCAGATTTTCTTCATATTTTTCAAACGGACCCCTTTATCAACACATTATTTCTTTTGAACTATGGATAATTGTATATCAGCGTGTAGGTCTGTTCACGAGGAATAAGCACATACTATATTTATTATATTTCATCAGAATTTTCAGAAGAGAATTGCGTCCATTCCGGTTTTTGCAATCTCATTTTTTGTCATACTTTCAGATTTTCTTCATATTTTTCAAACGGACCCCTTTATCAACACTTTATTTCTTTTGAACTATGGATAATTGTATATCGGCGTGTAGGTCTGTTCACGAGGAACACAAACATACTATATTTATTATATTTCATCAGAATTTTAAGAAGAGAATTGCGTCTATTCCGGTTTTTGCAATCTCATTTTTTGTCATACTTTCAGATTTTCTTCATATTTTTCAAACGGACCCCTTTATCAACACTTCATTTCTTTTGAACTATGGATAATTGTATATCAGCGTGTAAGTCTGTTCACGAGGAACACGCATATACTATATTTATTATATTTCATCAGAATTTTAAGAAGAGAATTGCGTCCATTTCGGTTTTTGCAATTTTATTTTTTGTCATAGTTTCAGATTTTCTTCATATGTTTCAAACTGACCCCTTTATCAACACTTTATTTCTTTTGAACTATGGATAATTGTATATCGGCGTGTAGGTCTGTTCACGAGGAACACAAACATACTATATTTGTTATATTTCATCAGAATTTTAAAAAGAGAATTGCGTCCATTCCGGTTTTTGCAATTTCATTTTTTGTCATACTTTCAGATTTTCTTCATATTTTTCAAACGGACCCATTTATCAACAGTTTATTTCTTTTGAACTACTCATAAATGTATATCGGCGTGTATGTCTGTTCACGAGGAACACAAACATACTATATTTATTATATTTCATCAGAATTTTGAGAAGAGAATTGCGTCCATTCCGGTTTTTGCAATTTCATTTTTTGTCATACTTTCAGATTTTCTTCATATTTTTCAAACGGACCTCTTTATCAACACTTTATTTCTTTTGAACTATGGATAATTGTATATCGGCGTGTAGGTCAGTTCACGAGGAACACAAACATACTATATTTATTATATTTCATCAGAATTTTAAGAAGAGAATTGCGTCCATTTCGGTTTTTGCAATTTCATTTTTTGTCATACTTTCAGATTTTCTTCATATTTTTCAAACGGACCCCTTTATCAACACTTTATTTCTTTTGAACTATGGATAATTGTATATCAGCGTGTAGGTCTGTTCACGAGGAACACGCACATACTATATTTGTTATATTTCATCAGAATTTTAAGAAGAGAATTGCGTCCATTCCGGTTTTTGCAATTTCATTTTTTGTCATACTTTCAGATTTTCTTCATATTTTTCAAACGGACCCATTTATCAACAGTTTATTTCTTTTGAACTATGGATAATTGTATATCGGCGTGTAGGTCTGTTCACGAGGAACACAAACATACTATATTTATTATATTTCATCAGAATTTTAAGAAGAGAATTGCGTCCATTCTGGTTTTTGCAATTTCATTTTTTGTCATATTTTCAGATTTTCTTCATATTTCTCAAACGGACCCCTTTATCAACACTTTATTTCTTTTGAACTATGGATAATTGTATATCAGCGTGTAGGTCTGTTCACGAGGAACACAAACATACTATATTTATTATATTTCATCAGAATTTTAAGAAGAGAATTGCGTCCATTCCGGTTTTTGCAATTTCATTTTTTGTCATACTTTCAGATTTTCTTCATATTTTTCAAACGGACCCTTTATCAACACTTTATTTCTTTTGAACTATGGATAATTGTATATCGGCGTGTAGGTCTGTTCACGAGGAACACAAACATACTATATTTATTATATTTCATCAGAATTTTAAGAAGAGAATTGCGTCTATTCCGGTTTTTGCAATTTCATTTTTTGTCATACTTTCAGATTTTCTTCATATTTTTCAAACGGACCCCTTTATCAACACTTTATTTCTTTTGAACTATGGATAATTGTATATCGGCGTGTAGGTCTGTTCACGAGGAACACAAACATACTATATTTATTATATTTCATCAGAATTTTAAGAAGAGAATTGCGTCCATTCCGGTTTTTGCAATTTCATTTTTTGTCATACTTTCAGATTTTCTTCATATTTTTCAAACGGACCCCTTTATCAACACTTTATTTCTTTTGAACTATGGATAATTGTATATCGGCGTGTAGGTCTGTTCACGAGGAACACAAACATACTATATTTATTATATTTCATCAGAATTTTAAGAAGAGAATTGCGTCCATTTCGGTTTTTGCAATTTTTTTTTTGTCATAGTTTCAGATTTTCTTCATATGTTTCAAACTGACCCCTTTATCAACACTTTATTTCCTTTGAACTATGGATAATTGTATATCGGCGTGTAGGTCTGTTCACGAGGAACACGCACATACTATATTTATTATATTTTATCAGAATGTTAAGAAGAGAATTGCATCCATTCCGGTTTTTGCAATTTCATTTTTTGTCATATTTTCAGATTTTCTTCATATTTCTCAAAAAGACCCCTTTATCAACAATTTATTTCTTTTCAACTATGGATAATTGTATATCGGCGTGTAGGACTGTTCACGAGGAACACAAACATACTATATATTTTATATTTCATCAGAATTTTAAGAAGAGAATTGCGTCCATTCCGGTTTTTGCAATTTCATTTTTTGTCATACTTTCAGATTTTCTTCATATTTTTCAAACGGACCCATTTATCAACACTTTATTTCTTTTGAACTATGGATAATTGTATATCAGCGTGTAGGTCTGTTCACGAGGAACAAGCACATACTATATTTGTTATATTTCATCAGAATTTTCAGAAGAGAATTGCGTCCATTCCGGTTTTTGCAATTTCATTTTTTGTCATACTTTCAGATTTTCTTCATATTTTTCAAACGGACCCATTTATGAACAGTTTATTTCTTTTGAATTATGGATAATTGTATATCGGCGTGTAGGTCTGTTCACGAGGAACACAAACATACTATATTTATTATATTTCATCAGAATTTTAAGAAGAGAATTGCGTCCATTCCGGTTTTTGCAATTTCATTTTTTGTCATACTTTCAGATTTTCTTCATATTTTTCAAACGGACCCCTTTATCAACACTTTATTTCTTTTGAACTATGGATAATTGTATATCGGCGTGTAGGTCTGTTCACGAGGAACACAAACATACTATATTTATTATATTTCATCAGAATTTTAAGAAGAGAATTGCGTCTATTCCGGTTTTTGCAATCTCATTTTTTTCATACTTTCAGATTTTCTTCATATTTTTAAACGGACCCCTTTATCAACACTTTATTTCTTTTGAACTATGGATAATTGTATATCGGCGTGTAAGTCTGTTCACGAGGAACACAAACATACTATATTTTTTTATATTTCATCAGAATTTTAAGAAGAGAATTGCGTCCATTCCGGTTTTTGCAATTTCATTTTTTGTCATACTTTCAGATTTTCTTCATATTTTTCAAACGGACCCCTTTATCAACACTTTATTTCTTTTGAACTATGGATAATTGTATATCGGCGTGTAGGTCTGTTCACGAGGAACACAAACATACTATATTTATTATATTTCATCAGAATTTTAAGAAGAGAATTGCGTCCATTCCGGTTTTTGCAATTTCATTTTTTGTCATACTTTCAGATTTTCTTCATATTTTTCAAACGGACCCCTTTATCAACACTTTATTTCTTTTGAACTATGGATAATTGTATATCGGCGTGTAGGTCTGTTCACAAGGAACACAAACATACTATATTTATTATATTTCATCAGAATTTTAAGAAGAGAATTGCGTCCATTTCGGTTTTTGCAATTTTATTTTTTGTCATACTTTCAGATTTTCTTCATATTTTTCAAACGGACCGCTTTATCAACACTTTATTTCTTTTGAACTATGGATAATTGTATATCGGCGTGTAGGTCTGTTCACGAGGAACACAAACATACTATATTTATTATATTTTATCAGAATTTTAAGAAGAGAATTGCGTCCATTCCGGTTTTTGCAATTTCATTTTTTGTCATACTTTCAGATTTTCTTCATATTTCTCAAACAGACCCCTTTATCAACACTTTATTTCTTTTGAACTATGGATAATTGTATATCGGCGTGTAGGTCTGTTCACGAGGAACACAAACATACTATATTTATTATATTTCATCAGAATTTTAAGAAGAGAATTGCGTCCATTCCGGTTTTTGCAATTTCATTTTTTGTCATACTTTCAGATTTTCTTCATATTTTTCAAACGGACCCCTTTATCAACACTTTATTTCTTTTGAACTATGGATAATTGTATATCGGCGTGTAGGTCTGTTCACGAGGAACAAGCACATACTATATTTATTATATTTCATCAGAATTTTAAGAAGAGAATTGCGTCCATTCCGGTTTTTGCAATTTCATTTTTTGTCATACTTTCAGATTTTCTTCATATTTTTCAAACGGACCCCTTTATCAACACTTTATTTCTTTTGAACTATGGATAATTGTATATCGGCGTGTAGGTCTGTTCACGAGGAACACAAACATACTATATTTATTATATTTCATCAGAATTTTAAGAAGAGAATTGCGTCCATTCCGGTTTTTGCAATTTCATTTTTTGTCATACTTTCAGATTTTCTTCATATTTTTTCAAACGGACCCCTTTATCAACACTTTATTTCTTTTGAACTATGGATAATTGTATATCGGCGTGTAGGTCTGTTCACGAGGAACACAAACATACTATATTTATTATATTTCATCAGAATTTTAAGAAGAGAATTGCGTCCATTCCGGTTTTTGCAATTTCATTTTTTGTCATACTTTCAGATTTTCTTCATATTTTTCAAACGGACCCCTTTATCAACACTTTATTTCTTTTGAACTATGGATAATTGTATATCGGCGTGTAGGTCTGTTCACGAGGAACACAAACATACTATATTTATTATATTTCATCAGAATTTTAAGAAGAGAATTGCGTCCATTCCGGTTTTTGCAATTTCATTTTTTGTCATACTTTCAGATTTTCTTCATATTTTTCAAACGGACCCATTTATGAACATTTATTTCTTTTGAATTATGGATAATTGTATATCGGCGTGTAGGTCTGTTCACGAGGAACACAAACATACTATATTTATTATATTTCATCAGAATTTTAAGAAGAGAATTGCGTCCATTCCGGTTTTTGCAATTTCATTTTTTGTCATACTTTCAGATTTTCTTCATATTTTTCAAACGGACCCCTTTATCAACACTTTATTTCTTTTGAACTATGGATAATTGTATATCGGCGTGTAGGTCTGTTCACGAGGAACACAAACATACTATATTTATTATATTTCATCAGAATTTTAAGAAGAGAATTGCGTCCATTCCGGTTTTTGCAATTTCATTTTTTGTCATACTTTCAGATTTTCTTCATATTTTTCAAACGGACCCCTTTATCAACACTTTATTTCTTTTGAACTATGGATAATTGTATATCGGCGTGTAGGTCTGTTCACGAGGAACACAAACATACTATATTTATTATATTTCATCAGAATTTTAAGAAGAGAATTGCGTCCATTTCGGTTTTTGCAATTTCATTTTTTGTCATACTTTCAGATTTTCTTCATATTTTTCAAACGGACCCCTTTATCAACACTTTATTTCTTTTGAACTATGGATAATTGTATATCGGCGTGTAGGTCTGTTCACGAGGAACACAAACATACTATATTTATAATATTTCATCAGAATTTTAAAAGAGAATTGCGTCCATTCAGGTTTTTGCAATTTCATTTTTTGTCATACTTTCAGATTTTCTTCATATTTTTCAAACGGACCGCTTTATCAACACTTTATTTCTTTTGAACTATGGATAATTGTATATCGGCGTGTAGGTCTGTTCACGAGGAACACAAACATACTATATTTATTATATTTCATCAGAATTTTAAGAAGAGAATTGCGTCCATTCCGGTTTTTGCAATTTCATTTTTTGTCATACTTTCAGATTTTCTTCATATTTTTCAAACGGACCCTTTATCAACACTTTATTTCTTTTGAACTATGGATAATTGTATATCGGCGTGTAGGTCTGTTCACGAGGAACACAAACATACTATATTTATTATATTTCATCAGAATTTTAAGAAGAGAATTGCGTCCATTCCGGTTTTTGCAATTTCATTTTTTGTCATACTTTCAGATTTTCTTCATATTTTTCAAACGGACCCCTTTATCAACACTTTATTTCTTTTGAACTATGGATAATTGTATATCGGCGTGTAGGTCTGTTCACGAGGAACACAAACATACTATATTTATTATATTTCATCAGAATTTTAAGAAGAGAATTGCGTCCATTCCGGGTTTTGCAATTTCATTTTTTGTCATAATTTCAGATTTTCTTCATATTTTTCAAACGGACCCATTTATGAACATTTATTTCTTTTGAACTATGGATAATTGTATATCGGCGTGTAGGTCTGTTCACGAGGAACACAAACATACTATATTTATTATATTTCATCAGAATTTTAAGAAGAGAATTGCGTCCATTCCGGTTTTTGCAATTTCATTTTTTGTCATACTTTCAGATTTTCTTCATATTTTTCAAACGGACCCCTTTATCAACACATTATTTCTTTTGAACTATGGATAATTGTATATAAGCGTGTAGGTCTGTTCACGAGGAACACAAACATACTATATTTATTATATTTCATCAGAATTTTAAGAAGAGAATTGCGTCCATTCCGGTTTTTGCAATTTCATTTTTTGTCATACTTTCAGATTTTCTTCATATTTTTCAAACGGACCTCTTTATCAACACTTTATTTCTTTTGAACTATGGATAATTGTATATCGGCGTGTAGGTCTGTTCACGAGGAACACAAACATACTATATTTATTATATTTCATCAGAATTTTAAGAAGAGAATTGCGTCCATTCCGGTTTTTGCAATTTCATTTTTTGTCATACTTTCAGATTTTCTTCATATTTTTCAAACGGACCCCTTTATCAACACTTTATTTCTTTTGAACTATGGATAATTGTATATCGGCGTGTAGGTCTGTTCACGAGGAACACAAACATACTATATTTATTATATTTCATCAGAATTTTAAGAAGAGAATTGCGTCCATTCCGGTTTTTGCAATTTCATTTTTTGTCATACTTTCAGATTTTCTTCATATTTTTCAAACGGACCCTTTATCAACACTTTATTTCTTTTGAACTATGGATAATTGTATATCGGCGTGTAGGTCTGTTCACGAGGAACACGCACATACTATATTTATTATATTTCATCAGAATTTTAAGAAGAGAATTGCGTCCATTCCGGTTTTTGCAATTTCATTTTTTGTCATACTTTCAGATTTTCTTCATATTTTTCAAACGGACCCCTTTATCAACACTTTATTTCTTTTGAACTATGGATAATTGTATATCGGCGTGTAGGTCTGTTCACGAGGAACACAAACATACTATATTTATTATATTTCATCAGAATTTTAAGAAGAGAATTGCGTCCATTCCGGTTTTTGCAATTTCATTTTTTGTCATACTTTCAGATTTTCTTCATATTTTTCAAACGGACCCCTTTATCAACACTTTATTTCTTTTGAACTATGGATAATTGTATATCGGCGTGTAGGTCTGTTCAGAAGGAACACAAACATACTATATTTATTATATTTCATCAGAATTTTAAGAAGAGAATTGCGTCCATTCCGGTTTTTGCAATTTCATTTTTTGTCATACTTTCAGATTTTCTTCATATTTTTCAAACGGACCCCTTTATCAACACTTTATTTCTTTTGAACTATGGATAATTGTATATCGGCGTGTAGGTCTGTTCACGAGGAACACAAACATACTATATTTATTATATTTCATCAGAATTTTAAGAAGAGAATTGCGTCTATTCCGGTTTTTGCAATCTCATTTTTTGTCATACTTTCAGATTTTCTTCATATTTTTCAAACGGACCCCTTTATCAACACTTTATTTCTTTTGAACTATGGATAATTGTATATCGGCGTGTAGGTCTGTTCACGAGGAACACAAACATACTATATTTATTATATTTCATCAGAATTTTAAGAAGAGAATTGCGTCCATTCCGGTTTTTGCAATTTCATTTTTTGTCATACTTTCAGATTTTCTTCATATTTTTCAAACGGACCCCTTTATCAACACTTTATTTCTTTTGAACTATGGATAATTGTATATAAGCGTGTAGGTCTGTTCACGAGGAACACGCATATACTATATTTATTATATTTCATCAGAATTTTAAGAAGAGAATTGCGTCCATTCCGGTTTTTGCAATTTCATTTTTTGTCATACTTTCAGATTTTCTTCATATTTTTCAAACGGACCCCTTTATCAACACTTTATTTCTTTTGAACTATGGATAATTGTATATCGGCGTGTAGGTCTGTTCACGAGGAACACGCACATACTATATTTATTATATTTCATCAGAATTTTAAGAAGAGAATTGCGTCCATTCCGGTTTTTGCAATTTCATTTTTTGTCATACTTTCAGATTTTCTTCATATTTTTCAAACAGACCCCTTTATCAACACTTTATTTCTTTTCAACTATGGATAATTGTATATCGGCGTGTAGGACTGTTCACGAGGAACACAAACATACTATATTTATAATATTTCATCAGAATTTTAAGAAGAGAATTGCGTCCATTCCGGTTTTTGCAATTTCATTTTTTGTCATACTTTCAGATTTTCTTCATATTTTTCAAACGGACCTCTTTATCAACACTTTATTTCTTTTGAACTATGGATAATTGTATATCGGCGTGTAGGTCTGTTCACGAGGAACACAAACATACTATATTTATTATATTTCATCAGAATTTTAAGAAGAGAATTGCGTCCATTCCGGTTTTTGCAATTTCATTTTTTGTCATACTTTCAGATTTTCTTCATATTTTTCAAACGGACCCCTTTATCAACACTTTATTTCTTTTGAACTATGGATAATTGTATATCAGCGTGTAGGTCTGTTCACGAGGAACACGCACATACTATATTTATTATATTTCATCAGAATTTTAAGAAGAGAATTGCGTCCATTCTGGTTTTTGCAATTTCATTTTTTGTCATACTTTCAGATTTTCTTCATATTTTTCAAACGGACCCCTTTATCAACACTTTATTTCTTTTGAACTATGGATAATTGTATATCGGCGTGTAGGTCTGTTCACGAGGAACACAAACATACTATATTTATTATATTTCATCAGAATTTTAAGAAGAGAATTGCGTCCATTCCGGTTTTTGCAATTTCATTTTTTGTCATACTTTCAGATTTTCTTCATATTTTTCAAACGGACCCCTTTATCAACACTTTATTTCTTTTGAACTATGGATAATTGTATATCGGCGTATAGGTCAGTTCACGAGGAACACAAACATACTATATTTATTATATTTCATCAGAATTTTAAGAAGAGAATTGCGTCCATTCCGGTTTTTGCAATTTCATTTTTTGTCATACTTTCAGATTTTCTTCATATTTTTCAAACGGACCCCTTTATCAACACTTTATTTCTTTTGAACTATGGATAATTGTATATCGGCGTGTAGGTCTGTTCACGAGGAACACAAACATACTATATTTATTATATTTCATCAGAATTTTAAGAAGAGAATTGCGTCTATTCCGGTTTTTGCAATCTCATTTTTTGTCATACTTTCAGATTTTCTTCATATTTTTCAAACTGACCCATTTATCAACACTTTATTTCTTTTGAACTATGGATAATTGTATATCAGCGTGTAGGTCTGTTCACGAGGAACACGCTCATACTATATTTATTATATTTCATCAGAATTTTAAGAAGAGAATTGCGTCCATTCCGGTTT
The DNA here is from genome assembly GCA_032207245.1 of Pardosa pseudoannulata. Lineage (NCBI taxonomy): Eukaryota > Metazoa > Arthropoda > Arachnida > Araneae > Lycosidae > Pardosa > Pardosa pseudoannulata. Next base: position 12,206 of record JAGEOH010000596.1, read on the forward strand.
TTGCAATTTCATTTTTTGTTATATTTTCAGATTTTCTTCATATTTTTCAAACGGACCCCTTTATCAACACTTTATTTCTTTTGAACTATGGATAATTGTATATCGGCGTGTAGGTCTGTTCACGAGGAACACAAACATACTATATTTATTATATTTCATCAGAATTTTAAGAAGAGAATTGCGTCCATTCCGGTTTTTGCAATTTCATTTTTTGTCATACTTTCAGATTTTCTTCATATTTTTCAAACGGACCCCTTTATCAACACTTTATTTCTTTTGAACTATGGATAATTGTATATCGCGTGTAGGTCTGTTCACGAGGAACACACATACTATATTTATTATATTTCATCAGAATTTTAAGAAGAGAATTGCGTCCATTCCGGTTTTTGCAATTTCATTTTTTGTCATACTTTCAGATTTTCTTCATATTTTTCAAACGGACCCCTTTATCAACATTTTATTTCTTTTGAACTATGGATAATTGTATATCGGCGTGTAGGTCTGTTCACGAGGAACACAAACATACTATATTTATTATATTTCATCAGAATTTTAAGAAGAGAATTGCGTCCATTCCGGTTTTTGCAATTTCATTTTTTGTCATACTTTCAGATTTTCTTCATATTTTTCAAACGGACCCCTTTATCAACACTTTATTTCTTTTGAACTATGGATAATTGTATATCTGCGTGTAGGTCTGTTCACGAGGAACACAAACATACTATATTTATTATATTTCATCAGAATTTTAAGAAGAATTGCGTCCATTCCGGTTTTTGCAATTTCATTTTTTGTCATACTTTCAGATTTTCTTCATATTTTTCAAACGGACCCATTTATCAACACTTTATTTCTTTTGAACTATGGATAATTGTATATCGGCGTGTAGGTCTGTTCACGAGGAACACAAACATACTATATTTATTATATTTCATCAGAATTTTAAGAAGAGAATTGCGTCCATTCCGGTTTTTGCAATTTCATTTTTTGTCATACTTTCAGATTTTCTTCATATTTTTCAAACGGACCCCTTTATCAACACTTTATTTCTTTTGAACTATGGATAATTGTATATCAGCGTGTAGGTCTGTTCACGAGGAACACAAACATACTATATTTATTATATTTCATCAGAATTTTAAGAAGAGAATTGCGTCCATTCCGGTTTTTGCAATTTCATTTTTTGTCATACTTTCAGATTTTCTTCATATTTTTCAAACGGACCCCTTTATCAACACTTTATTTCTTTTGAACTATGGATAATTGTATATCAGCGTGTAGGTCTGTTCACGAGGAACACAAACATACTATATTTATTATATTTCATCAGAATTTTAAGAAGAGAATTGCGTCCATTCCGGTTTTTGCAATTTCATTTTTTGTCATATTTTCAGATTTTCTTCATATTTCTCAAACAGACCCCTTTATCAACACTTTATTTCTTTTGAATTATGGATAATTGTATATCGGCGTGTAGGTCTGTTCACGAGGAACACAAACATACTATATTTATTATATTTCATCAGAATTTTAAGAAGAGAATTGCGTCCATTCCGGTTTTTGCAATTTCATTTTTTGTCATACTTTCAGATTTTCTTCATATTTTTCAAACGGACCCCTTTATCAACACTTTATTTCTTTTGAACTATGGATAATTGTATATCAGCGTGTAGGTCTGTTCACGAGGAACAAAAATACTATATTTATTATATTTCATCAGAATTTTAAGAAGAGAATTGCGTCCATTCCGGTTTTTGCAATTTCATTTTTTGTCATACTTTCAGATTTTCTTCATATTTTTCAAACGGACCCCTTTATCAACACTTTATTTCTTTTGAACTATGGATAATTGTATATCGGCGTGTAGGTCTGTTCACGAGGAACACAAACATACTATATTTATTATATTTCATCAGAATTTTAAGAAGAGAATTGCGTCCATTCCGGTTTTTGCAATTTCATTTTTTGTCATACTTTCAGATTTTCTTCATATTTTTCAAACGGACCCCTTTATCAACACATTATTTCTTTTGAACTATGGATAATTGTATATAAGCGTGTAGGTCTGTTCACGAGGAATAAGCACATACTATATTTATTATATTTCATCAGAATTTTCAGAAGAGAATTGCGTCCATTCCGGTTTTTGCAATTTCATTTTTTGTCATACTTTCAGATTTTCTTCATATTTTTTAAACGGACCCCTTTATCAACACTTTATTTCTTTTGAACTATGGATAATTGTATATCAGCGTGTAGGTCTGTTCACGAGGAACACGCACATACTATATTTATTATATTTCATCAGAATTTTAAGAAGAGAATTGCGTCTATTCCGGTTTTTGCAATTTCTATTCTTTTCATATTTTCAGATTTTCTTCATATTTTCAAACGGACCCCTTTATCAACACTTTATTTCCTCTGAACTATGGATAATTGTATATCAGCGTGTAGGTCTGTTCACGAGGAATAAGCACATACTATATTTATTATATTTCATCAGAATTTTCAGAAGAGAATTGCGTCCATTCCGGTTTTTGCAATTTCATTTTTTGTCATACTTTCAGATTTTCTTCATATTTTTCAAACGGACCCCTTTATCAACACTTTATTTCTTTTGAACTATGGATAATTGTATATCGGCGTGTAGGTCTGTTCACGAGGAACACAAACATACTATATTTATTATATTTCATCAGAATTTTAAGAAGAGAATTGCGTCCATTCCGGTTTTTGCAATTTCATTTTTTGTCATACTTTCAGATTTTCTTCATATTTTTCAAACGGACCCCTTTATCAACACTTTATTTCTTTTGAACTATGGATAATTGTATATCAGCGTGTAGGTCTGTTCACGAGGAACACAAACATACTATATTTATTATATTTCATCAGAATTTTAAGAAGAGAATTGCGTCCATTCCGGTTTTTGCAATTTCATTTTTTGTCATACTTTCAGATTTTCTTCATATTTTTCAAACGGACCCCTTTATCAACACTTTATTTCTTTTGAACTATGGATAATTGTATATCAGCGTGTAGGTCTGTTCACGAGGAACACACATACTATATTTATTATATTTCATCAGAATTTTAAGAAGAGAATTGCGTCCATTCCGGTTTTTGCAATTTCATTTTTTGTCATACTTTCAGATTTTCTTCATATTTTTCAAACGGACCCCTTTATCAACACTTTATTTCTTTTGAACTATGGATAATTGTATATCGGCGTGTAGGTCTGTTCACGAGGAACACGCACATACTATATTTATTATATTTCATCAGAATTTTAAGAAGAGAATTGCGTCCATTCCGGTTTTTGCAATTTCATTTTTTGTCATATTTTCAGATTTTCATCATATTTCTCAAACGGACCCCTTTATCAACACTTTATTTCTTTTGAACTATGGATAATTGTATATCAGCGTGTAGGTCTGTTCACGAGGAACACGCACATACTATATTTATTATATTTCATCAGAATTTTAAGAAGAGAATTGCGTCCATTCCGGTTTTTGCAATTTCATTTTTTGTCATATTTTCAGATTTTCATCATATTTCTCAAACGGACCCCTTTATCAACACTTTATTTCTTTTGAACTATGGATAATTGTATATCGGCGTGTAGGTCTGTTCACGAGGAACACGCACATACTATATTTATTATATTTTATCAGAATGTTAAGAAGAGAATTGCATCCATTCCGGTTTTTGCAATTTCATTTTTTGTCATATTTTCAGATTTTCTTCATATTTTTCAAACGGACCCCTTTATCAACACTTTATTTCTTTTGAACTATGGATAATTGTATATCGGCGTGTAGGTCTGTTCACGAGGAACACAAACATACTATATTTATTATATTTCATCAGAATTTTAAGAAGAGAATTGCGTCCATTCCGGTTTTTGCAATTTCATTTTTTGTCATATTTTCAGATTTTCTTCATATTTTTCAAACGGACCCCTTTATCAACACTTTATTTCTTTTGAACTATGGATAATTGTATATCGGCGTGTAGGTCTGTTCACGAGGAACACAAACATACTATATTTATTATATTTCATCAGAATTTTAAGAAGAGAATTGCGTCCATTCCGGTTTTTGCAATTTCATTTTTTGTCATACTTTCAGATTTTCTTCATATTTTTCAAACGGACCCCTTTATCAACACTTTATTTCTTTTGAACTATGGATAATTGTATATCGGCGTGTAGGTCTGTTCACGAGGAACACAAACATACTATATTTATTATATTTCATCAGAATTTTAAGAAGAGAATTGCGTCCATTCCGGTTTTTGCAATTTCATTTTTTGTCATACTTTCAGATTTTCTTCATATTTTTCAAACGGACCCCTTTATCAACACTTTATTTCTTTTGAACTATGGATAATTGTATATCAGCGTGTAGGTCTGTTCACGAGGAACACAAACATACTATATTTATTATATTTCATCAGAATTTTAAGAAGAGAATTGCGTCCATTCCGGTTTTTGCAATTTCATTTTTTGTCATACTTTCAGATTTTCTTCATATTTTTCAAACGGACCCCTTTATCAACACTTTATTTCTTTTGAACTATGGATAATTGTATATCGGCGTGTAGGTCTGTTCACGAGGAACAAGCACATACTATATTTATTATATTTCATCAGAATTTTAAGAAGAGAATTGCGTCCATTCCGGTTTTTGCAATTTCATTTTTTGTCATACTTTCAGATTTTCTTCATATTTTTCAAACGGACCCCTTTATCAACACTTTATTTCTTTTGAACTATGGATAATTGTATATCAGCGTGTAGGTCTGTTCACGAGGAACACGCACATACTATATTTATTATATTTCATCAGAATTTTAAGAAGAGAATTGCGTCCATTCCGGTTTTTGCAATTTCATTTTTTGTCATATTTTCAGATTTTCTTCATATTTCTCAAACAGACCCCTTTATCAACACTTTATTTCTTTTGAATTATGGATAATTGTATATCGGCGTGTAGGTCTGTTCACGAGGAACACAAACATACTATATTTATAATATTTCATCAGAATTTTAAGAAGAGAATTGCGTCCATTCCGGTTTTTGCAATTTCATTTTTTGTCATACTTTCAGATTTTCTTCATATTTTTCAAACGGACCGCTTTATCAACACTTTATTTCTTTTGAACTATGGATAATTGTATATCAGGTGTAGGTCTGTTCACGAGGAATACTAAAATACTATATTTATTATATTTCATCAGAATTTTAAGAAGAGAATTGCGTCCATTCCGGTTTTTGCAATTTCATTTTTTGTCATACTTTCAGATTTTCTTCATATTTTTCAAACGGACCCCTTTATCAACACTTTATTTCTTTTGAACTATGGATAATTGTATATCGGCGTGTAGGTCTGTTCACGAGGAACACAAACATACTATATTTATTATATTTCATCAGAATTTTAAGAAGAGAATTGCGTCCATTCCGGTTTTTGCAATTTCATTTTTTGTCATCTTTTCAGATTTTCTTCATATTTTTCAAACGGACCCCTTTATCAACACTTTATTTCTTTTGAACTATGGATAATTGTATATCGGCGTGTAGGTCTGTTCACGAGGAACACAAACATACTATATTTATTATATTTCATCAGAATTTTAAGAAGAGAATTGCGTCCATTCCGGTTTTTGCAATTTCATTTTTTGTCATACTTTCAGATTTTCTTCATATTTTTCAAACGGACCCCTTTATCAACACTTCATTTCTTTTGAACTATGGATAATTGTATATCAGCGTGTAGGTCTGTTCACGAGGAATAAGCACATACTATATTTATTATATTTCATCAGAATTTTCAGAAGAGAATTGCGTCCATTCCGGTTTTTGCAATTTCATTTTTTGTCATACTTTCAGATTTTCTTCATATTTTTCAAACGGACCCCTTTATCAACACTTTATTTCTTTTGAACTATGGATAATTGTATATCAGCGTGTAGGTCTGTTCAGAAGGAACACAAACATACTATATTTATTATATTTCATCAGAATTTTAAGAAGAGAATTGCGTCCATTTCGGTTTTTGCAATTTCATTTTTTGTCATACTTTCAGATTTTCTTCATATTTCTCAAACGGACCCCTTTATCAACACTTTATTTCTTTTGAACTATGGATAATTGTATATCAGCGTGTAGGTCTGTTCACGAGGAACACGCACATACTATATTTATTATATTTCATCAGAATTTTAAGAAGAGAATTGCGTCCATTCCGGTTTTTGCAATTTCATTTTTTGTCATATTTTCAGATTTTCTTCATATTTCTCAAACGGACCCCTTTATCAACACTTTATTTCTTTTGAACTATGGATAATTGTATATCAGCGTGTAGGTCTGTTCACGAGGAACACGCACATACTATATTTATTATATTTCATCAGAATTTTAAGAAGAGAATTGCGTCCATTCCGGTTTTTGCAATTTCATTTTTTGTCATATTTTCAGATTTTCTTCATATTTTTCAAACGGACCCCTTTATCAACACTTTATTTCTTTTGAACTATGGATAATTGTATATCAGCGTGTAGGTCTGTTCACGAGGAACACGCACATACTATATTTATTATATTTCATCAGAATTTTAAGAAGAGAATTGCGTCCATTCCGGTTTTTGCAATTTCATTTTTTGTCATACTTTCAGATTTTCTTCATATTTTTCAAACGGACCCCTTTATCAACACTTTATTTCTTTTGAACTATGGATAATTGTATATCGGCGTGTAGGTCTGTTCACGAGGAACACCAAAAATACTATATTTATTATATTTCATCAGAATTTTAAGAAGAGAATTGCGTCCATTCCGGTTTTTGCAATTTCATTTTTTGTCATATTTTCAGATTTTCTTCATATTTTTCAAACGGACCCCTTTATCAACACATTATTTCTTTTGAACTATGGATAATTGTATATCAGCGTGTAGGTCTGTTCACGAGGAACACGCACATACTATATTTATTATATTTCATCAGAATTTTCAGAAGAGAATTGCGTCCATTCCGGTTTTTGCAATTTCATTTTTTGTCATACTTTCAGATTTTCTTCATATTTCTGAAACGGACCCCGGTATCAACACTTTATTTCTTTTGAACTATGGATAATTGTATATCGGCGTGTAGGTCTGTTCACGAGGAACACGCACATACTATATTTATTATATTTCATCAGAATTTTAAGAAGAGAATTGCGTCCATTCCGGTTTTTGCAATTTCATTTTTTGTCATACTTTCAGATTTTCTTCATATTTTTCAAACGGACCCCTTTATCAACACTTTATTTCTTTTGAACTATGGATAATTGTATATCAGCGTGTAGGTCTGTTCACGAGGAACACAAACATACTATATTTATTATATTTCATCAGAATTTTAAGAAGAGAATTGCGTCCATTCCGGTTTTTGCAATTTCATTTTTTGTCATACTTTCAGATTTTCTTCATATTTTTCAAACGGACCCCTTTATCAACACTTTATTTCTTTTGAACTATGGATAATTGTATATCAGCGTGTAGGTCTGTTCACGAGGAACACAAACATACTATATTTATTATATTTCATCAGAATTTTAAGAAGAGAATTGCGTCCATTCCGGTTTTTGCAATTTCATTTTTTGTCATATTTTCAGATTTTCTTCATATATCTCAAACGGACCCCTTTATCAACACTTTATTTCTTTTGAACTATGGATAATTGTATATCGGCGTGTAGGTCTGTTCACGAGGAACACAAACATACTATATTTATTATATTTCATCAGAATTTTAAGAAGAGAATTGCGTCCATTCCGGTTTTTGCAATTTCATTTTTTGTCATACTTTCAGATTTTCTTCATATTTTTCAAACGGACCCCTTTATCAACACTTTATTTCTTTTGAACTATGGATAATTGTATATCGGCGTGTAGGTCTGTTCACGAGGAACACAAACATACTATATTTATTATATTTCATCAGAATTTTAAGAAGAGAATTGCGTCCATTCCGGTTTTTGCAATTTCATTTTTTGTCATACTTTCAGATTTTCTTCATATTTCTCAAACGGACCCCTTTATCAACACTTTATTTCTTTTGAACTATGGATAATTGTATATCGGCGTGTAGGTCTGTTCACGAGGAACACGCACATACTATATTTATTATATTTCATCAGAATTTTAAGAAGAGAATTGCGTCCATTCCGGTTTTTGCAATTTCATTTTTTGTCATACTTTCAGATTTTCTTCATATTTTTCAAACGGACCCCTTTATCAACACTTTATTTCTTTTGAACTATGGATAATTGTATATCGGCGTGTAGGTCTGTTCACGAGGAACACAAACATACTATATTTATTATATTTCATCAGAATTTTAAGAAGAGAATTGCGTCCATTCCGGTTTTTGCAATTTCATTTTTTGTCATACTTTCAGATTTTCTTCATATTTTTCAAACGGACCCCTTTATCAACACTTTATTTCTTTTGAACTATGGATAATTGTATATCAGCGTGTAGGTCTGTTCACGAGGAACACGCAATACTATATTTATTATATTTCATCAGAATTTTCAGAAGAGAATTGCGTCCATTCCGGTTTTTGCAATTTCATTTTTTGTCATACTTTCAGATTTTCTTCATATTTTTCAAACGGACCCCTTTATCAACACTTTATTTCTTTTGAACTATGGATAATTGTATATCAGCGTGTAGGTCTGTTCACGAGGAACACAAACATACTATATTTATTATATTTCATCAGAATTTTAAGAAGAGAATTGCGTCCATTCCGGTTTTTGCAATTTCATTTTTTGTCATACTTTCAGATTTTCTTCATATTTATTAACGGACCCCTTTATCAACACTTTATTTCTTTTGAACTATGGATAATTGTATATCAGCGTGTAGGTCTGTTCACGAGGAACACAAACATACTATATTTATTATATTTCATCAGAATTTTAAGAAGAGAATTGCGTCCATTCCGGTTTTTGCAATTTCATTTTTTGTCATACTTTCAGATTTTCTTCATATTTTTCAAACGGACCCCTTTATCAACACTTTATTTCTTTTGAACTATGGATAATTGTATATCGGCGTGTAGGTCTGTTCACGAGGAACACGCACATACTATATTTATTATATTTCATCAGAATTTTAAGAAGAGAATTGCGTCCATTCCGGTTTTTGCAATTTCATTTTTTGTCATATTTTCAGATTTTCTTCATATTTCTCAAACGGACCCCTTTATCAACACTTTATTTCTTTTGAACTATGGATAATTGTATATCAGCGTGTAGGTCTGTTCACGAGGAACACAAACATACTATATTTATTATATTTCATCAGAATTTTCAGAAGAGAATTGCGTCCATTCCGGTTTTTGCAATTTCATTTTTTGTCATACTTTCAGATTTTCTTCATATTTTTCAAACGGACCCCTTTATCAACACTTTATTTCTTTTGAACTATGGATAATTGTATATCGGCGTGTAGGTCTGTTCACGAGGAACACAAACATTATTTATTATAGTTCATCAGAATTTTAAGAAGAGAATTGCGTCCATTCCGGTTTTTGCAATTTCATTTTTTGTCATACTTTCCGATTTTCTTCATATTTTTCAAACGGACCCCTTTATCAACACTTTATTTCTTTTGAACTATGGATAATTGTATATCATCGTGTAGGTCTGTTCACGAGGAATAAGCACATACTATATTTATTATATTTCATCAGAATTTTAAGAAGAGAATTGCGTCCATTCCGGTTTTTGCAATTTCATTTTTTGTCATACTTTCAGATTTTCTTCATATTTTTCAAACGGACCCCTTTATCAACACTTTATTTCTTTTGAACTATGGATAATTGTATATCGGCGTGTAGGTCTGTTCACGAGGAACACAAACATACTATATTTATTATATTTCATCAGAATTTTAAGAAGAGAATTGCGTCCATTCCGGTTTTTGCAATTTCATTTTTTGTCATACTTTCAGATTTTCTTCATATTTTTCAAACGGACCCCTTTATCAACACTTTATTTCTTTTGAACTATGGATAATTGTATATCAGCGTGTAAGTCTGTTCACGAGGAACACGCACATACTATATTTATTATATTTCATCAGAATTTTAAGAAGAGAATTGCGTCCATTCCGGTTTTTGCAATTTCATTTTTTGTCATACTTTCAGATTTTCTTCATATTTTTCAAACGGACCCCTTTATCAACACTTTATTTCTTTTGAACTATGGATAATTGTATATCAGCGTGTAGGTCTGTTCACGAGGAACAAGCACATACTATATTTATTATATTTCATCAGAATTTTAAGAAGAGAATTGCGTCCATTCAGGTTTTTGCAATTTCATTTTTTGTCATAGTTTCAGATTTTCTTCATATTTTTCAAACGGACCTCTTTATCAACACTTTATTTCTTTTGAACTATGGATAATTGTATATCGGCGTGTAGGTCTGTTCACGAGGAACACGCACATACTATATTTATTATATTTTATCAGAATTTTAAGAAGAGAATTGCGTCCATTCCGGTTTTTGCAATTTCATTTTTTGTCATACTTTCAGATTTTCTTCATATTTTTCAAACGGACCCCTTTATCAACACTTTATTTCTTTTGAACTATGGATAATTGTATATCGGCGTGTAGGTCTGTTCACGAGGAACACAAACATACTATATTTATTATATTTCATCAGAATTTTAAGAAGAGAATTGCGTCCATTCCGGTTTTTGCAATTTCATTTTTTGTCATACTTTCAGATTTTCTTCATATTTTTCAAACTGACCCCTTTATCAACACTTTATTTCTTTTGAACTATGGATAATTGTATATAAGCGTGTAGGTCTGTTCACGAGGAACACGCACATACTATATTTATTATATTTCATCAGAATTTTAAGAAGAGAATTGCGTCCATTCCGGTTTTTGCAATTTCATTTTTTGTCATACTTTCAGATTTTCTTCATATTTTTCAAACGGACCCCTTTATCAACACTTTATTTTTTTTAAACTATGGATAATTGTATATCAGCGTGTAGGTCTGTTCACGAGGAACACAAACATACTATATTTATTATATTTCATCAGAATTTTAAGAAGAGAATTGCGTCCATTCCGGTTTTTGCAATTTCATTTTTTGTCATACTTTCAGATTTTCTTCATATTTTTCAAACGGACCCCTTTATCAACACTTTATTTCTTTTGAACTATGGATAATTGTATATCAGCGTGTAGGTCTGTTCACGAGGAACACGCACATACTATATTTATTATATTTCATCAGAATTTTAAGAAGAGAATTGCGTCTATTCCGGTTTTTGCAATTTCTATTCTTTTCATATTTTCATATTTTCTTCATATTTTCAAACGGACCCCTTTATCAACACTTTATTTCTTTTGAACTATGGATAATTGTATATAAGCGTGTAGGTCTGTTCACGAGGAATAAGCACATACTATATTTATTATATTTCATCAGAATTTTAAGAAGAGAATTGCGTCCATTCCGGTTTTTGCAATTTCATTTTTTGTCATACTTTCAGATTTTCTTCATATTTTTCAAACGGACCCCGGTATCAAGCCTTTATTTCTTTTGAATTATGGATAATTGTATATCAGCGTGTAGGTCTGTTCACGAGGAATAAGCACATACTATATTTATTATATTTCATCAGAATTTTAAGAAGAGAATTGCGTCCATTCCGGTTTTTGCAATTTCATTTTTTGTCATACTTTCAGATTTTCTTCATATTTTTCAAACGGACCCCTTTATCAACACTTTATTTCTTTTGAACTATGGATAATTGTATATCGGCGTGTAGGTCTGTTCACGAGGAATACGCACATACTATATTTATTATATTTCATCAGAATTTTAAGAAGAGAATTGCGTCCATTCCGGTTTTTGCAATTTCATTTTTTGTCATACTTTCAGATTTTCTTCATATTTTTCAAACGGACCCCTTTATCAACACTTTATTTCTTTTGAACTATGGATAATTGTATATCAGCGTGTAGGTCTGTTCACGAGGAACACAAACATACTATATTTATTATATTTCATCAGAATTTTAAGAAGAGAATTGCGTCCATTCCGGGTTTTGCAATTTCATTTTTTGTCATAATTTCAGATTTTCTTCATATTTTTCAAACGGACCCCTTTATCAACACTTTATTTCTTTTGAACTATGGATAATTGTATATCAGCGTGTAGGTCTGTTCACGAGGAACACGCACATACTATATTTATTATATTTTATCAGAATGTTAAGAAGAGAATTGCACCCATTCCGGTTTTTGCAATTTCATTTTTTGTCATATTTTCAGATTTTCTTCATATTTTTCAAACTGACCCCTTTATCAACACTTTATTTCTTTTGAACTATGGATAATTGTATATAAGCGTGTAGGTCTGTTCACGAGGAATAAGCACATACTATATTTATTATATTTCATCAGAATTTTCAGAAGAGAATTGCGTCCATTCCGGTTTTTGCAATTTCATTTTTTGTCATACTTTCAGATTTTCTTCATATTTTTCAAACGGACCCCTTTATCAACACTTTATTTCTTTTGAACTATGGATAATTGTATATCAGCGTGTAGGTCTGTTCACGAGGAACACAAACATACTATATTTATTATATTTCATCAGAATTTTAAGAAGAGAATTGCGTCCATTCCGGTTTTTGCAATTTCATTTTTTGTCATATTTTCAGATTTTCTTCATATTTCTCAAACGGACCCATTTATCAACACTTTATTTCTTTTGAACTATGGATAATTGTATATCAGCGTGTAGGTCTGTTCACGAGGAACACAAACATACTATATTTATTATATTTCATCAGAATTTTAAGAAGAGAATTGCGTCCATTCCGGTTTTTGCAATTTCATTTTTTGTCATACTTTCAGATTTTCTTCATATTTTTCAAACGGACCCCTTTATGAAACTTTATTTCTTTTGAACTATGGATAATTGTATATCGGCGTGTAGGTCTGTTCACGAGGAACACAAACATACTATATTTATTATATTTCATCAGAATTTTAAGAAGAGAATTGCGTCCATTCCGGTTTTTGCAATTTCATTTTTTGTCATACTTTCAGATTTTCTTCATATTTTTCAAACGGACCCCTTTATCAACACTTTATTTCTTTTGAACTATGGATAATTGTATATAAGCGTGTAGGTCTGTTCACGAGGAACACGCAAACATACTATATTTATTATACTTCATCAGAATTTTAAGAAGAAAATTGCGTCCATTCCGGTTTTTTGCAATTTCATTTTTTGTCATACTTTCAGATTTTTTACATATTTTTAAACGGACCCCTTTATCAACACTTTATTTCTTTTGAACTATGGATAATTGTATATAAGCGTGTAGGTCTGTTCACGAGGAACACGCACATACTATATTTATTATATTTCATCAGAATTTTAAGAAGAGAATTGCGTCCATTCCGGTTTTTGCAATTTCATTTTTTGTCATATTTTCAGATTTTCTTCATATTTTTCAAACGGACCCCTTTATCAACACTTTATTTCTTTTGAACTATGGATAATTGTATATCAGCGTGTAGGTCTGTTCACGAGGAACACGCACATACTATATTTATTATATTTCATCAGAATTTTAAGAAGAGAATTGCGTCCATTCCGGTTTTTGCAATTTCAATTTTTGTCATACTTTCAGATTTTCTTCATATTTTTCAAACGGACCCCTTTATCAACACTTTATTTCTTTTGAACTATGGATAATTGTATATCAGCGTGTAGGTCTGTTCACGAGGAACACGCACATACTATATTTATTATATTTCATCAGAATTTTAAGAAGAGAATTGCGTCCAATCCGGTTTTTGCAATTTCATTTTTTGTCATACTTTCAGATTTTCTTCATATTTCTCAAACGGACCCCTTTATCAACACTTTATTTCTTCTGAACTATGGATAATTGTATATCATCGTGTAGGTCTGTTCACGAGGAACACGCACATACTATATTTATTATATTTCATCAGAATTTTAAGAAGAGAATTGCGTCCATTCCGGTTTTTGCAATTTCATTTTTTGTCATATTTTCAGATTTTCTTCATATTTCTCAAACGGAGCCCTTTATCAACACTTTATTTCTTTTGAACTATGGATAATTGTATATCAGCGTGTAGGTCTGTTCACGAGGAACACGCACATACTATATTTATTATATTTCATCAGAATTTTAAGAAGAGAATTGCGTCCATTCCGGTTTTTGCAATTTCATTTTTTGTCATATTTTCAGATTTTCTTCATATTTCTCAAACGGACCCCTTTATCAACACTTTATTTCTTTTGAACTATGGATAATTGTATATCGGCGTGTAGGTCTGTTCACGAGGAACACAAACATACTATATTTATTATATTTCATCAGAATTTTAAGAAGAGAATTGCGTCCATTCCGGTTTTTGCAATTTCATTTTTTGTCATACTTTCAGATTTTCTTCATATTTTTCAAACGGACCCCTTTATCAACACTTTATTTCTTTTGAACTATGGATAATTGTATATCGGCGTGTAGGTCTGTTCACGAGGAACACGCACATACTATATTTATTATATTTCATCAGAATTTTAAGAAGAGAATTGCGTCTATTCCGGTTTTTGCAATTTCATTTTTTGTCATACTTTCAGATTTTCTTCATATTTTTCAAACGGACCCCTTTATCAACACTTTATTTCTTTTGAACTATGGATAATTGTATATCAGCGTGTAGGTCTGTTCACGAGGAACACGCACATACTATATTTATTATATTTCATCAGAATTTTAAGAAGAGAATTGCGTCCATTCCGGTTTTTGCAATTTCATTTTTTGTCATATTTTCAGATTTTCTTCATATTTTTCAAACGGACCCCTTTATCAACATTTTATTTCTTTTGAACTATGGATAATTGTATATCAGCGTGTAGGTCTGTTCACGAGGAACACGCACATACTATATTTATTATATTTCATCAGAATTTTAAGAAGAGAATTGCGTCCATTCCGGTTTTTGCAATTTCATTTTTTGTCATACTTTCAGATTTTCTTCATATTTTTCAACGGACCCTTTATCAACACTTTATTTCTTTTGAACTATGGATAATTGTATATCAGCGTGTAGGTCTGTTCACGAGGAACACAAACATACTATATTTATTATATTTCATCAGAATTTTAAGAAGAGAATTGCGTCCATTCCGGGTTTTGCAATTTCATTTTTTGTCATACTTTCAGATTTTCTTCATATTTTTCAAACGGACCCCTTTATCAACACTTTATTTCTTTTGAACTATGGATAATTGTATATCAGCGTGTAGGTCTGTTCACGAGGAACACGCACATACTATATTTATTATATTTCATCAGAATTTTAAGAAGAGAATTGCGTCCATTCCGGTTTTTGCAATTTCATTTTTTGTCATATTTTCAGATTTTCTTCATATTTTTCAAACGGACCCCTTTATCAACACTTTATTTCTTTTGAACTATGGATAATTGTATATCGGCGTGTAGGTCTGTTCACGAGGAACACGCACATACTATATTTATTATATTTCATCAGAATTTTAAGAAGAGAATTGCGTCCATTCCGGTTTTTGCAATTTCATTTTTTGTCATACTTTCAGATTTTCTTCATATTTTCAAACAGACCCATTTATTAACAGTTTATTTCTTTTGAACTATGGATAATTGCATATCAGCGTGTAGGTGTGTTCACGAGGAACACAAACATACTATATTTATTATATTTCATCAGAATTTTAAGAAGAGAATTGCGTCCATTCTGGGTTTTGCAATTTCATTTTTTGTCATAATTTCAGATTTTCTTCATATTTTTCAAACGGACCCCTTTATCAACACTTTATTTCTTTTGAACTATCTATAATTGTATATCGGCATGTAGGTCTGTTCACGAGGAACACGCACATACTATATTTATTATATTTCATCAGAATTTTAAGAAGAGAATTGCGTCCATTCCGGTTTTTGCAATTTCATTTTTTGTCATATTTTCAGATTTTCTTCATATTTCTCAAACGGACCCCTTTTTCAAAACTTTACTTCTTTTGAACTATGGATAATTATATATCAGCGTGTAGGTCTGTTCACGAGGAACAGGCACATACTATATTTATTATATTTCATCAGAATTTTAAGAAGAGAATTGCGTCCATTCCGGTTTTTGCAATTTCATTTTTTGTCATATTTTCAGATTTTCTTCATATTTTTCAAACGGACCCCTTTATTACCACTTTATTTTTTTGAACTATGGATAATTGTATATCAGCGTGTAGGTCTGTTCACGAGGAACACGCACATACTATATTTATTATATTTCATCAGAATTTTAAGAAGAGAATTGCGTCCATTCCGGTTTTTGCAATTTCATTTTTTGTCATACTTTCAGATTTTCTTCATATTTTTCAAACGGACCCCTTTATCAACACTTTATTTCTTTTGAACTATGGATAATTGTATATCAGCGTGTAGGTCTGTTCACGAGGAACACGCACATACTATATTTATTATATTTCATCAGAATTTTAAGAAGAGAATTGCGTCCATTCCGGTTTTTGCAATTTCATTTTTTGTCATATTTTCAGATTTTCTTCATATTTTTCAAACGGACCCCTTTATCAACACTTTATTTCTTTTGAACTATGGATAATTGTATATCGGCGTGTAGGTCTGTTCACGAGGAACACAAACATACTATATTTATTATATTTCATCAGAATTTTAAGAAGAGAATTGCGTCCATTCCGGTTTTTGCAATTTCATTTTTTGTCATACTTTCAGATTTTCTTCATATTTTTCAAACGGACCCCTTTATCAACACTTTATTTCTTTTGAACTATGGATAATTGTATATCAGCGTGTAGGTCTGTTCACGAGGAACACAAACATACTATATTTATTATATTTCATCAGAATTTTAAGAAGAGAATTGCGTCCATTCCGGTTTTTGCAATTTCATTTTTTGTCATACTTTCAGATTTTCTTCATATTTTTCAAACGGACCCCTTTATCAACACTTTATTTCTTTTGAACTATGGATAATTGTATATCGGCGTGTAGGTCTGTTCACGAGGAACACAAACATACTATATTTATTATATTTCATCAGAATTTTAAGAAGAGAATTGCGTCCATTCCGGTTTTTGCAATTTCATTTTTTGTCATACTTTCAGATTTTCTTCATATTTTTCAAACGGACCCCTTTATCAACACTTTATTTCTTTTGAACTATGGATAATTGTATATCGGCGTGTAGGTCTGTTCACGAGGAACACGCACATACTATATTTATTATATTTCATCAGAATTTTAAGAAGAGAATTGCGTCCATTCCGGTTTTTGCAATTTCATTTTTTGTCATACTTTCAGATTTTCTTCATATTTTTAAACGGACCCCTTTATCAACACTTCATTTCTTTTGAACTATGGATAATTGTATATCGCGTGTAGGTCTGTTCACGAGGAACACGCACATACTATATTTATTATATTTCATCAGAATTTTAAGAAGAGAATTGCGTCCATTCCGGTTTTTGCAATTTCATTTTTTGTCATATTTTCAGATTTTCTTCATATTTTTCAAACGGACCCCTTTATCAAGCCTTTTTTTCTTTTGAACTATGGATAATTGTATATCAGCGTGTAGGTCTGTTCACGAGGAACACGCACATACTATATTTATTATATTTCATCAGAATTTTAAGAAGAGAATTGCGTCCATTCCGGTTTTTGCAATTTCATTTTTTGTCATACTTTCAGATTTTCTTCATATTTCTCAAACGGACCCCTTTATCAACACTTTATTTCTTCTGAACTATGGATAATTGTATATCAGCGTGTAGGTCTGTTCACGAGGAACACGCACATACTATATTTATTATATTTCATCAGAATTTTAAGAAGAGAATTGCGTCCATTCCGGTTTTTGCAATTTCATTTTTTGTCATACTTTCAGATTTTCTTCATATTTTTCAAACGGACCCCTTTATCAACACTTTATTTCTTTTGAACTATGGATAATTGTATATCAGCGTGTAGGTCTGTTCACGAGGAATAAGCACATACTATATTTATTATATTTCATCAGAATTTTAAGAAGAGAATTGCGTCCATTCCGGTTTTTGCAATTTCATTTTTTGTCATACTTTCAGATTTTCTTCATATTTTTCAAACGGACCCCTTTATCAACACTTTATTTCTTTTGAACTATGGATAATTGTATATCAGCGTGTAGGTCTGTTCACGAGGAACACGCACATACTATATTTATTATATTTCATCAGAATTTTAAGAAGAGAATTGCGTCCATTCCGGTTTTTGCAATTTCATTTTTTGTCATATTTTCAGATTTTCTTCATATTTCTCAAACGGACCCCTTTATCAACACTTTATTTCTTTTGAACTATGGATAATTGTATATCAGCGTGTAGGTCTGTTCACGAGGAACACACACATACTATATTTATTATATTTCATCAGAATTTTAAGAAGAGAATTGCGTCCATTCCGGTTTTTGCAATTTCATTTTTTGTCATATTTTCAGATTTTCTTCATATTTCTCAAACGGACCCCTTTATCAACACTTTATTTCTTTTGAACTATGGATAATTGTATATCAGCGTGTAGGTCTGTTCACGAGGAACACAAACATACTATATTTATTATATTTCATCAGAATTTTAAGAAGAGAATTGCGTCCATTCAGGTTTTTGCAATTTCATTTTTTGTCATACTTTCAGATTTTCTTCATATTTTTCAAACTGACCCCTTTATCAACACTTTATTTCTTTTGAACTATGGATAATTGTATATCAGCGTGTAGGTCTGTTCACGAGGAACACGCACATACTATATTTATTATATTTCATCAGAATTTTAAGAAGAGAATTGCGTCCATTCCGGTTTTTGCAATTTCATTTTTTGTCATATTTTCAGATTTTCTTCATATTTTTCAAACGGACCCCTTTATCAACACTTTATTTCTTCTGAACTATGGATAATTGTATATCAGCGTGTAGGTCTGTTCACGAGGAACACGCACATACTATATTTATTATATTTCATCAGAATTTTAAGAAGAGAATTGCGTCCATTCCGGTTTTTGCAATTTCATTTTTTGTCATACTTTCAGATTTTCTTCATATTTCTTCAAACGGACCGCTTTATCAACACTTTATTTCTTTTGAACTATGGATAATTGTATATCGGCGTGTAGGTCTGTTCACGAGGAACACAAACATACTATATTTATTATATTTCATCAGAATTTTAAGAAGAGAATTGCGTCCATTCCGGTTTTTGCAATTTCATTTTTTGTCATACTTTCAGATTTTCTTCATATTTTTCAAACGGACCCCTTTATCAACACTTTATTTCTTTTGAACTATGGATAATTGTATATCAGCGTGTAGGTCTGTTCACGAGGAACAAGCACATACTATATTTATTATATTTCATCAGAATTTTAAGAAGAGAATTGCGTCCATTCCGGTTTTTGCAATTTCATTTTTTGTCATACTTTCAGATTTTCTTCATATTTTTCAAACGGACCCCTTTATCAACACTTTATTTCTTTTGAACTATGGATAATTGTATATCGGCGTGTAGGTCTGTTCACGAGGAACACAAACATACTATATTTATTATATTTCATCAGAATTTTAAGAAGAGAATTGCGTCCATTCCGGTTTTTGCAATTTCATTTTTTGTCATACTTTCAGATTTTCTTCATATTTTTAAACGGACCCCTTTATCAACACTTTATTTCTTTTGAACTATGGATAATTGTATATCAGCGTGTAGGTCTGTTCACGAGGAACAAGCACATACTATATTTATTATATTTCATCAGAATTTTCAGAAGAGAATTGCGTCCATTCCGGTTTTTGCAATTTCATTTTTTGTCATACTTTCAGATTTTCTTCATATTTTTCAAACGGACCCATTTATCAACACTTTATTTCTTTTTAACTATGGATAATTGTATATCAGCGTGTAGGTCTGTTCACGAGGAACACAAACATACTATATTTATTATATTTCATCAGAATTTTAAGAAGAGAATTGCGTCCATTCCGGGTTTTGCAATTTCATTTTTTGTCATACTTTCAGATTTTCTTCATATTTTTCAAACGGACCCCTTTATCAACACTTTATTTCTTTTGAACTATGGATAATTGTATATCAGCGTGTAAGTCTGTTCACGAGGAACACGCACATACTATATTTATTATATTTCATCAGAATTTTAAGAAGAGAATTGCGACCATTCCGGTTTTTGCAATTTCATTTTTTGTCATATTTTCAGATTTTCTTCATATTTCTCAAACGGACCCCTTTATCAACACTTTATTTCTTTTGAACTATGGAAAATTGTATATCAGCGTGTAGGTCTGTTCACGAGGAACACGCACATACTATATTTATTATATTTCATCAGAATTTTAAGAAGAGAATTGCGTCCATTCCGGTTTTTGCAATTTCATTTTTTGTCATATTTTCAGATTTTCTTCATATTTTTCAAACGGACCCCTTTATCAACACTTTATTTCTTTTGAACTATGGATAATTGTATATCGGCGTGTAGGTCTGTTCACGAGGAACACAAACATACTATATTTATTATATTTCATCAGAATTTTAAGAAGAGAATTGCGTCCATTCCGGTTTTTGCAATTTCATTTTTTGTCATACTTTCAGATTTTCTTCATATTTTTCAAACGGACCGCTTTATCAACACTTTATTTCTTTTGAACTATGGATAATTGTATATCAGCGTGTAGGTCTGTTCACGAGGAACAAGCACATACTATATTTATTATATTTCATCAGAATTTTCAGAAGAGAATTGCGTCCATTCCGGTTTTTGCAATTTCATTTTTTGTCATACTTTCAGATTTTCTTCATATTTTCAAACGGACCCCTTTATCAACACTTTATTTCTTTTGAACTATGGATAATTGTATATCGGCGTGTAGGTCTGTTCACGAGGAACACAAACATACTATATTTATTATATTTCATCAGAATTTTAAGAAGAGAATTGCGTCCATTCCGGGTTTTGCAATTTCATTTTTTGTCATACTTTCAGATTTTCTTCATATTTTTCAAACGGACCCCTTTATCAACACTTTATTTCTTTTGAACTATGGATAATTGTATATCGGCGTGTAGGTCTGTTCACGAGGAACACAAGCATACTATATTTATAATATTTCATCAGAATTTTAAAAGAGAATTGCGTCCATTCAGGTTTTTGCAATTTCATTTTTTGTCATATTTTCAGATTTTCTTCATATTTTTCAAACGGACCCCTTTATCAACACTTTATTTCTTTTGAACTATGGATAATTGTATATCGGCGTGTAGGTCTGTTCACGAGGAACACGCACATACTATATTTATTATATTTCATCAGAATTTTAAGAAGAGAATTGCGTCCATTCCGGTTTTTGCAATTTCATTTTTTGTCATACTTTCAGATTTTCTTCATATTTTTCAAACGGACCCCTTTATCAACACTTTATTTCTTTTGAACTATGGATAATTGTATATCGGCGTGTAGGTCTGTTCACGAGGAACACAAACATACTATATTTATTATATTTCATCAGAATTTTAAGAAGAGAATTGCGTCCATTCCGGTTTTTGCAATTTCATTTTTTGTCATACTTTCAGATTTTCTTCATATTTATCAAACGGACCCCTTTATCAACACTTTATTTCTTTTGAACTATGGATAATTGTATATCAGCGTGTAGGTCTGTTCACGAGGAACACAAACATACTATATTTATTATATTTCATCAGAATTTTAAGAAGAGAATTGCGTCCATTCAGGTTTTTGCAATTTCATTTTTTGTCATACTTTCAGATTTTCTTCATATTTTTCAAACGGACCGCTTTATCAACACTTTATTTCTTTTGAACTATGGATAATTGTATATCGGCGTGTAGGTCTGTTCACGAGGAACACAAACATACTATATTTATTATATTTCATCAGAATTTTAAGAAGAGAATTGCGTCCATTCCGGTTTTTGCAATTTCATTTTTTGTCATACTTTCAGATTTTCTTCATATTTTTCAAACGGACCCATTTATCAACACTTTATTTCTTTTGAACTATGGATAATTGTATATCGGCGTGTAGGTCTGTTCACGAGGAACACGCACATACTATATTTATTATATTTCATCAGAATTTTAAGAAGAGAATTGCGTCCATTCCGGTTTTTGCAATTTCATTTTTTGTCATATTTTCAGATTTTCTTCATATTTTTCAAACGGACCGCTTTATCAACACTTTATTTCTTTTGAACTATGGATAATTGTATATCGGCGTGTAGGTCTGTTCACGAGGAACACAAACATACTATATTTATTATATTTCATCAGAATTTTAAGAAGAGAATTGCGTCCATTCCGGTTTTTGCAATTTCATTTTTTGTCATACTTTCAGATTTTCTTCATATTTTTCAAACGGACCCATTTATCAACACTTTATTTCTTTTGAACTATGGATAATTGTATATCAGCGTGTAGGTCTGTTCACGAGGAACAAGCACATACTATATTTGTTATATTTCATCAGAATTTTCAGAAGAGAATTGCGTCCATTCCGGTTTTTGCAATTTTATTTTTTGTCATACTTTCAGATTTTCTTCATATTTTTCAAACGGACCCATTTATCAACACTTTATTTCTTTTGAACTATGGATAATTGTATATCGGCGTGTAGGTCTGTTCACGAGGAACACAAACATACTATATTTATTATATTTCATCAGAATTTTAAGAAGAGAATTGCGTCCATTCCGGTTTTTGCAATTTCATTTTTTGTCATACTTTTCAGATTTTCTTCATATTTTTTCAAACGGACCCCTTTATCAACACTTTATTTCTTTTGAACTATGGATAATTGTATATCGGCGTGTAGGTCTGTTCACGAGGAACACGCACATACTATATTTATTATATTTCATCAGAATTTTAAGAAGAGAATTGCGTCCATTCCGGTTTTTGCAATTTCATTTTTTGTCATACTTTCAGATTTTCTTCATATTTTTCAAACGGACCCCTTTATCAACACTTTATTTCTTTTGAACTATGGATAATTGTATATCAGCGTGTAGGTCTGTTCACGAGGAACACGCACATACTATATTTATTATATTTCATCAGAATTTTAAGAAGAGAATTGCGTCCATTCCGGTTTTTGCAATTTCATTTTTTGTCATATTTTCAGATTTTCTTCATATTTCTCAAACAGACCCCTTTATCAACACTTTATTTCTTTTGAATTATGGATAATTGTATATCGGCGTGTAGGTCTGTTCACGAGGAACACAAACATACTATATTTATAATATTTCATCAGAATTTTAAGAAGAGAATTGCGTCCATTCAGGTTTTTGCAATTTCATTTTTTGTCATACTTTCAGATTTTCTTCATATTTTTCAAACGGACCGCTTTATCAACACTTTATTTCTTTTGAACTATGGATAATTGTATATCAGCGTGTAGGTCTGTTCACGAGGAACACGCAAACATACTATATTTATTATATTTCATCAGAATTTTAAGAAGAGAATTGCGTCCATTCCGGTTTTTGCAATTTCATTTTTTGTCATACTTTCAGATTTTCTTCATATTTTTCAAACGGACCCCTTTATCAACACTTTATTTCTTTTGAACTATGGATAATTGTATATCAGCGTGTAGGTCTGTTCACGAGGAACACGCACATACTATATTTATTATATTTCATCAGAATTTTAAGAAGAGAATTGCGTCCATTCCGGTTTTTGCAATTTCATTTTTTGTCATACTTTCAGATTTTCTTCATATTTTTCAAACGGACCCCTTTATCAACACTTTATTTCTTTTGAACTATGGATAATTGTATATCAGCGTGTAGGTCTGTTCACGAGGAACACGCACATACTATATTTATTATATTTCATCAGAATTTTAAGAAGAGAATTGCGTCCATTCCGGTTTTTGCAATTTCATTTTTTGTCATACTTTCAGATTTTCTTCATATTTTTCAAACGGACCCCTTTATCAACACTTTATTTCTTTTGAACTATGGATAATTGTATATAAGCGTGTAGGTCTGTTCACGAGGAATAAGCACATACTATATTTATTATATTTCATCAGAATTTTAAGAAGAGAATTGCGTCCATTCCGGTTTTTGCAATTTCATTTTTTGTCATACTTTCAGATTTTCTTCATATTTTTCAAACGGACCCCTTTATCAACACTTTATTTCTTTTGAACTATGGATAATTGTATATCGGCGTGTAGGTCTGTTCACGAGGAACACAAACATACTATATTTATTATATTTCATCAGAATTTTAAGAAGAGAATTGCGTCCATTCCGGGTTTTGCAATTTCATTTTTTGTCATAATTTCAGATTTTCTTCATATTTTTCA
>JAGEOH010000597.1:0-36706 GCA_032207245.1 Pardosa pseudoannulata
TGTTTATAAGAGCAGAATCGCGAACGTGTAAATTTTCTTAATTTTAATTTCAAGATTTTTCCTGTTTTTTTCGGAAATATACTGAAGTAACTCCTATATTTACTGTTGAAACATGGAACAATGCATATCACCGTGTAGGTCTATTAAAGACGAAGAGATTGATACTATATTTATTATAATTCATTCTATTTATAAGAGCAGAATCGCAAACGTCTAAGATTTCTGAAGTTGAATTTCGCGACTTTTCCTCTTTTTTCGGAAATTTACCCAAATAACTCCTATATTTACTGTTGAAACATGGAACAATGCATATCACCGTGTAGGTCTATTAAAGACGAAGAGATTGATACTATATTTATTATAATTCATTCTGTTTATAAGAGCAGAATCGCGAACGTGTAAATTTTCTTAATTTTAATTTTGCGATTTTTCAACTTTTTTCGGAAATATACCCAAATAACTCCTATATTTACTGTTGAAACATGGAACAATGCATATCACCGTGTAGGTCTATTAAAGACGAAGAGATTGATACTATATTTATTATTATTTATACTGTTTATAGGAACAGAATCGCGAACGTGTAAATTTTCTTAATTTTAATTTCAAGATTTTTCCTGTTTTTTTCGTAAATAATAACAAATAACTCCTATATTTACTGTTGAAACATGGAACAATGCATATCACCGTGTAGGTCTAATAAAGACGAAGAGATTGATACTATATTTATTATAATTCATTCTGTTTATAAGAGCAGAATCGCGAACGTGTAAATACTCTTAATTTTAATTTCGCGATTTTTCATATTTTTTCGGAAATATACCCAAATAACTCCTCCATTTACTGTTGAAATATGGAACAATGCATATCACCGTGTAGGTCTCTTAAAGACGAAGAGATTGATACTATATTTATTATAATTCATTCTGTTTATAAGAGCAGAATCGCGAACGTGTAAATTTTCTTAATTTTAATTTTGCGATTTTTATTCTTTTTTCGGAAATATACCCAAATAACTCCTATATTTACTGTTGAAACATGGAACAATGCATATCACCGTGTAGGTCTATTAAAGACGAAGAGATTGATACTATATTTATTATAATTCATTCTGTTTATAAGAGCAGAATCGCGAACGTGTAAATTTTCTTAATTTTAATTTTGCGTTTTTTATTCTTTTTTCGGAAATATACCCAAATAACTCCTATATTTACTGTTGAAACATGGAACAATGCATATCACCGTGTAGGTCTATTAAAGACGAAGAGATTGATACTATATTTATTATAATTCATTCTGTTTATAAGAGCAGAATCGCGAACGTGTAAATTTTCTTAATTTTAATTTTGCGATTTTTTTTTTTTCGGAAATATACCCAAATAACTCCTATGATTACTGTTGAAACATGGAACAATGCATATCACCGTGTAGGTCTATTAAAGACGAAGAGATTGATACTATATTTATTATAATTCATTCTGTTTATAAGAGCAGAATCGCGAACGTGTAAATTTTCTTAATTTTAATTTTGCGATTTTTATTCTTTTTTCGGAAATATACCCAAATAACTCCTATGATTACTGTTGAAACATGGAACAATGCATATCACCGTGTAGGTCTATTAAAGACGAAGAGATTGATACTATATTTATTATAATTCATTCTGTTTATAAGAGCAGAATCGCGAACGTGTAAATTTTCTTAATTTTAATTTTGCGATTTTTAATCTTTTTTCTGAAATATACCCAAATAACTCCTATGATTACTGTTGAAACATGGAACAATGCATATCACCGTGTAGGTCTATTAAAGACGAAGAGATTGATACTATATTTATTATAATTCATTCTGTTTATAAGAGCAGAATCGCGAACGTGTAAATTTTCTTAATTTTAATTTTGCGATTTTTCAACTGTTTTCGGAAATATACCCAAATAACTCCTCCATTTACTGTTGAAACATGGAACAATGCATATCACCGTGTAGGTCTATTAAAGACGAAGAGATTGATACTATATTTATTATAATTCATTCTGTTTATAAGAGCAGAATCGCGAACGTGTAAATTTTCTTAATTTTAATTTTGCGATTTTTATTCTTTTTTCGGAAAATTACCCAAATAACTCCTATGATTACTGTTGAAACATGGAACAATGCATATCACCGTGTAGGTCTATTAAAGACGAAGAGATTGATACTATATTTATTATAATTCATTCTGTTTATAAGAGCAGAATCGCGAACGTGTAAATTTTCTTAATTTTAATTTTGCGTTTTTTATTCTTTTTTCGGAAAAATACCCAAATAACTCCTATGATTACTGTTGAAACATGGAACAATGCATATCACCGTGTAGGTCTATTAAAGACGAAGAGATTGATACTATATTTATTATAATTCATTCTGTTTATAAGAGCAGAATCGCGAACGTGTAAATTTTCTTAATTTTAATTTTGCGATTTTTATTCTTTTTTCGGAAATATACCCAAATAACTCCTCAATTTACTGTTGAAACATGGAACAATGCATATCACCGTGTAGGTCTATTAAAGACGAAGAGATTGATACTATATTTATTATAATTCATTCTGTTTATAAGAGCAGAATCGCGAACGTGTAAATTTTCTTAATTTTAATTTTGCGTTTTTTATTCTTTTTTCGGAAATATACCCAAATAACTCCTATGATTACTGTTGAAACATGGAACAATGCATATCACCGTGTAGGTCTATTAAAGACGAAGAGATTGATACTATATTTATTATAATTCATTCTGTTTATAAGAGCAGAATCGCGAACGTGTAAATTTTCTTAATTTTAATTTTGCGATTTTTATTCTTTTTTCGGAAATATACCCAAATAACTCCTATGATTACTGTTGAAACATGGAACAATGCATATCACCGTGTAGGTCTATTAAAGACGAAGAGATTGATACTATATTTATTATAATTCATTCTGTTTATAAGAGCAGAATCGCGAACGTGTAAATTTTCTTAATTTTAATTTTGCGATTTTTATTCTTTTTTCGGAAAAATACCCAAATAACTCCTATGATTACTGTTGAAACATGGAACAATGCATATCACCGTGTAGGTCTATTAAAGACGAAGAGATTGATACTATATTTATTATAATTCATTCTGTTTATAAGAGCAGAATCGCGAACGTGTAAATTTTCTTAATTTTAATTTTGCGTTTTTTATTCTTTTTCGGAAATATACCCAAATAACTCCTATGATTACTGTTGAAACATGGAACAATGCATATCACCGTGTAGGTCTATTAAAGACGAAGAGATTGATACTATATTTATTATAATTCATTCTGTTTATAAGAGCAGAATCGCGAACGTGTAAATTTTCTTAATTTTAATTTTGCGTTTTTTATTCTTTTTTCGGAAATATACCCAAATAACTCCTATGATTACTGTTGAAACATGGAACAATGCATATCACCGTGTAGGTCTATTAAAGACGAAGAGATTGATACTATATTTATTATAATTCATTCTGTTTATAAGAGCAGAATCGCGAACGTGTAAATTTTCTTAATTTTAATTTTGCGATTTTTATTCTTTTTTCGGAAATATACCCAAATAACTCCTATGATTACTGTTGAAACATGGAACAATGCATATCACCGTGTAGGTCTATTAAAGACGAAGAGATTGATACTATATTTATTATAATTCATTCTGTTTATAAGAGCAGAATCGCGAACGTGTAAATTTTCTTAATTTTAATTTTGCGATTTTTATTCTTTTTTCGGAAAAATACCCAAATAACTCCTATGATTACTGTTGAAACATGGAACAATGCATATCACCGTGTAGGTCTATTAAAGACGAAGAGATTGATACTATATTTATTATAATTCATTCTGTTTATAAGAGCAGAATCGCGAACGTGTAAATTTTCTTAATTTTAATTTTGCGATTTTTCAACTGTTTTCGGAAATATACCCAAATAACTCCTATATTTACTGTTGAAACATGGAACAATGCATATCACCGTGTAGGTCTATTAAAGACGAAGAGATTGATACTATATTTATTATAATTCATTCTGTTTATAAGAGCAGAATCGCGAACGTGTAAATTTTCTTAATTTTAATTTTGCGATTTTTAATCTTTTTTTCGGAAATATACCCAAATAACTCCTATGATTACTGTTGAAACATGGAACAATGCATATCACCGTGTAGGTCTATTAAAGACGAAGAGATTGATACTATATTTATTATAATTCATTCTGTTTATAAGAGCAGAATCGCGAACGTGTAAATTTTCTTAATTTTAATTTTGCGATTTTTATTCTTTTTTCGGATATACCCAAATAACTCCTATGATTACTGTTGAAACATGGAACAATGCATATCACCGTGTAGGTCTATTAAAGACGAAGAGATTGATACTATATTTATTATAATTCATTCTGTTTATAAGAGCAGAATCGCGAACGTGTAAATTTTCTTAATTTTAATTTTGCGATTTTTATTCTTTTTTCGGAAATATACCCAAATAACTCCTCCATTTTCTGTTGAAACATGGAACAATGCATATCACCGTGTAGGTCTATTAAAGACGAAGAGATTGATACTATATTTATTATAATTCATTCTGTTTATAAGAGCAGAATCGCGAACGTGTAAATTTTCTTAATTTTAATTTTGCGAATTTTCCGCTGTTTTCGGAAATATACCCAAATAACTCCTATGATTACTGTTGAAACATGGAACAATGCATATCACCGTGTAGGTCTATTAAAGACGAAGAGATTGATACTATATTTATTATAATTCATTCTGTTTATAAGAGCAGAATCGCGAACGTGTAAATTTTCTTAATTTTAATTTTGCGATTTTTATTCATTTTTGGAAATATACCCAAATAACTCCTCCATTTTCTGTTGAAACATGGAACAATGCATATCACCGTGTAGGTCTATTAAAGACGAAGAGATTGATACTATATTTATTATAATTCATTCTGTTTATAAGAGCAGAATCGCGAACGTGTAAATTTTCTTAATTTTAATTTTGCGAATTTTCCGCTTTTTTCGGAAATATACCCAAATAACTCCTATGATTACTGTTGAAACATGGAACAATGCATATCACCGTGTAGGTCTATTAAAGACGAAGAGATTGATACTATATTTATTATAATTCATTCTGTTTATAAGAGCAGAATCGCGAACGTGTAAATTTTCTTAATTTTAATTTTGCGTTTTTTATTCTTTTTTCGGAAATATACCCAAATAACTCCTATGATTACTGTTGAAACATGGAACAATGCATATCACCGTGTAGGTCTATTAAAGACGAAGAGATTGATACTATATTTATTATAATTCATTCTGTTTATAAGAGCAGAATCGCGAACGTGTAAATTTTCTTAATTTTAATTTTGCGTTTTTTATTCTTTTTTCGGAAATATACCCAAATAACTCCTATGATTACTGTTGAAACATGGAACAATGCATATCACCGTGTAGGTCTATTAAAGACGAAGAGATTGATACTATATTTATTATAATTCATTCTGTTTATAAGAGCAGAATCGCGAACGTGTAAATTTTCTTAATTTTAATTTTGCGTTTTTTATTCTTTTTTCGGAAATATACCCAAATAACTCCTATGATTACTGTTGAAACATGGAACAATGCATATCACCGTGTAGGTCTATTAAAGACGAAGAGATTGATACTATATTTATTATAATTCATTCTGTTTATAAGAGCAGAATCGCGAACGTGTAAATTTTCTTAATTTTAATTTTGCGATATCTTATTCTTTTTTCGGAAAAATACCCAAATAACTCCTATGATTACTGTTGAAACATGGAACAATGCATATCACCGTGTAGGTCTATTAAAGACGAAGAGATTGATACTATATTTATTATAATTCATTCTGTTTATAAGAGCAGAATCGCGAACGTGTAAATTTTCTTAATTTTAATTTTGCGTTTTTTATTCTTTTTTCGGAAATATACCCAAATAACTCCTATGATTACTGTTGAAACATGGAACAATGCATATCACCGTGTAGGTCTATTAAAGACGAAGAGATTGATACTATATTTATTATAATTCATTCTGTTTATAAGAGCAGAATCGCGAACGTGTAAATTTTCTTAATTTTAATTTTGCGTTTTTTATTCTTTTTTCGGAAATATACCCAAATAACTCCTATGATTACTGTTGAAACATGGAACAATGCATATCACCGTGTAGGTCTATTAAAGACGAAGAGATTGATACTATATTTATTATAATTCATTCTGTTTATAAGAGCAGAATCGCGAACGTGTAAATTTTCTTAATTTTAATTTTGCGTTTTTTATTCTTTTTTCGGAAATATACCCAAATAACTCCTATGATTACTGTTGAAACATGGAACAATGCATATCACCGTGTAGGTCTATTAAAGACGAAGAGATTGATACTATATTTATTATAATTCATTCTGTTTATAAGAGCAGAATCGCGAACGTGTAAATTTTCTTAATTTTAATTTTGCGATTTTTATTCTTTTTTCGGAAATATACCCAAATAACTCCTATGATTACTGTTGAAACATGGAACAATGCATATCACCGTGTAGGTCTATTAAAGACGAAGAGATTGATACTATATTTATTATAATTCATTCTGTTTATAAGAGCAGAATCGCGAACGTGTAAATTTTCTTAATTTTAATTTTGCGATTTTTATTCTTTTTTCCGAAAAATACCCAAATAACTAGTATATTTAATGTTGAAACATGGAACAATGCATATCACCATGTAGGTCTATTAAAGACGAAGAGATTGATACTATATTTATTATAATTCATTCTGTTTATAAGAGCAGAATCGCGAACGTGTAAATTTTCTTAATTTTAATTTTGCGATTTTTATTCTTTTTTCGGAAATATACCCAAATAACTCCTCAATTTACTGTTGAAACATGGAACAATGCATATCACCGTGTAGGTCTATTAAAGACGAAGAGATTGATACTATATTTATTATAATTCATTCTGTTTATAAGAGCAGAATCGCGAACGTGTAAATTTTCTTAATTTTAATTTTGCGATTTTTATTCTTTTTTTCGGAAATATACCCAAATAACTCCTATGATTACTGTTGAAACATGGAACAATGCATATCACCGTGTAGGTCTATTAAAGACGAAGAGATTGATACTATATTTATTATAATTCATTCTGTTTATAAGAGCAGAATCGCGAACGTGTAAATTTTCTTAATTTTAATTTTGCGATTTTATTCTTTTATTTGAAATATACCCAAATAACTCCTATGATTACTGTTGAAACATGGAACAATGCATATCACCGTGTAGGTCTATTAAAGACGAAGAGATTGATACTATATTTATTATAATTCATTCTGTTTATAAGAGCAGAATCGCGAACGTGTAAATTTTCTTAATTTTAATTTTGCGATTTTTATTCTTTTTTTCGGAAATATACCCAAATAACTCCTATGATTACTGTTGAAACATGGAACAATGCATATCACCGTGTAGGTCTATTAAAGACGAAGAGATTGATACTATATTTATTATAATTCATTCTGTTTATAAGAGCAGAAACGCGAACGTGTAAATTTTCTTAATTTTAATTTTGCGTTTTTTATTCTTTTTTCTGAAATATACCCAAATAACTCCTATGATTACTGTTGAAACATGGAACAATGCATATCACCGTGTAGGTCTATTAAAGACGAAGAGATTGATACTATATTTATTATAATTCATTCTGTTTATAAGAGCAGAATCGCGAACGTGTAAATTTTCTTAATTTTAATTTTGCGTTTTTTATTCTTTTTTCGGAAATATACCCAAATAACTCCTATGATTACTGTTGAAACATGGAACAATGCATATCACCGTGTAGGTCTATTAAAGACGAAGAGATTGATACTATATTTATTATAATTCATTCTGTTTATAAGAGCAGAATCGCGAACGTGTAAATTTTCTTAATTTTAATTTTGCGATTTTTATTCTTTTTTCGGAAATATACCCAAATAACTCCTATGATTACTGTTGAAACATGGAACAATGCATATCACCGTGTAGGTCTATTAAAGACGAAGAGATTGATACTATATTTATTATAATTCATTCTGTTTATAAGAGCAGAATCGCGAACGTGTAAATTTTCTTAATTTTAATTTTGCGATTTTTATTCTTTTTTCGGAAATATACCCAAATAACTCCTATGATTACTGTTGAAAACATGGAACAATGCATATCACCGTGTAGGTCTATTAAAGACGAAGAGATTGATACTATATTTATTATAATTCATTCTGTTTATAAGAGCAGAATCGCGAACGTGTAAATTTTCTTAATTTTAATTTTGCGATTTTTATTCTTTTTTCGGAAATATACCCAAATAACTCCTCCATTTTCTGTTGAAACATGGAACAATGCATATCACCGTGTAGGTCTATTAAAGACGAAGAGATTGATACTATATTTATTATAATTCATTCTGTTTATAAGAGCAGAATCGCGAACGTGTAAATTTTCTTAATTTTAATTTTGCGATTTTTATTCTTTTTTCGGAAATATACCCAAATAACTCCTCCATTTTCTGTTGAAACATGGAACAATGCATATCACCGTGTAGGTCTATTAAAGACGAAGAGATTGATACTATATTTATTATAATTCATTCTGTTTATAAGAGCAGATTCCCGAACGTGTAAATTTTCTTAATTTTAATTTTGCGATTTTTAATCTTTTTTCGGAAATATAACGAAATAACTCCTATATTTACTGTTGAAACATGGAACAATGCATATCACCGTGTAGGTCTATTAAAGACGAAGAGATTGATACTATATTTATTATAATTCATTCTGTTTATAAGAGCAGAATCGCAAAACGTGTAAATTTTCTTAATTTTAATTTTGCAATTTTTCCGCTGTTTTTGGAAATGTAACCAAATAACTCCTCAATTTACTGTTGAAACATGGAACAATGCATATCACCGTGTAGGTCTATTAAAGACGAAGAGATTGATACTATATTTATTATAATTCATTCTGTTTATAAGAGCAGAATCGCGAACGTGTAAATTTTCTTAATTTTAATTTTGCGATTTTTATTCTTTTTTTCTGAAAAATACCCAAATAACTCCTATATTTAATGTTGAAACATGGAACAATGCATATCACCGTGTAGGTCTATTAAAGACGAAGAGATTGATACTATATTTATTATAATTCATTCTGTTTATAAGAGCAGAATCGCGAACGTGTAAATTTTCTTAATTTTAATTTTGCGATTTTTATTCTTTTTTCGGAAATATACCCAAATAACTCCTATGATTACTGTTGAAACATGGAACAATGCATATCACCGTGTAGGTCTATTAAAGACGAAGAGATTGATACTATATTTATTATAATTCATTCTGTTTATAAGAGCAGAATCGCGAACGTGTAAATTTTCTTAATTTTAATTTTGCGATTTTTATTCTTTTTTCGGAAATATACCCAAATAACTCCTATATTTACTGTTGAAACATGGAACAATGCATATCACCGTGTAGGTCTATTAAAGACGAAGAGATTGATACTATATTTATTATAATTCATTCTGTTTATAAGAGCAGAATCGCGAACGTGTAAATTTTCTTAATTTTAATTTTGCGATTTTTAATCTTTTTTCTGAAATATACCCAAATAACTCCTATGATTACTGTTGAAACATGGAACAATGCATATCACCGTGTAGGTCTATTAAAGACGAAGAGATTGATACTATATTTATTATAATTCATTCTGTTTATAAGAGCAGAATCGCGAACGTGTAAATTTTCTTAATTTTAATTTTGCGATTTTTAATCTTTTTTCGGAAATATAACGAAATAACTCCTATATTTACTGTTGAAACATGGAACAATGCATATCACCGTGTAGGTCTATTAAAGACGAAGAGATTGATACTATATTTATTATAATTCATTCTGTTTATAAGAGCAGAATCGCGAACGTGTAAATTTTCTTAATTTTAATTTTGCGATTTTTCATCTGTTTTCGGAAAATATACCAAATAACTCCTATATTACTGTTGAAACATGGAACAATGCATATCACCGTGTAGGTCTATTAAAGACGAAGAGATTGATACTATATTTATTATAATTCATTCTGTTTATAAGAGCAGAATCGCGAACGTGTAAATTTTCTTAATTTTAATTTTGCGAATTTTCCGCTGTTTTCGGAAATATACCCAAATAA
Source organism: Pardosa pseudoannulata (assembly GCA_032207245.1). Classification (NCBI taxonomy): domain Eukaryota; kingdom Metazoa; phylum Arthropoda; class Arachnida; order Araneae; family Lycosidae; genus Pardosa; species Pardosa pseudoannulata. The sequence goes on from JAGEOH010000597.1 coordinate 10,265, forward strand.
CTCCTATGATTACTGTTGAAACATGGAACAATGCATATCACCGTGTAGGTCTATTAAAGACGAAGAGATTGATACTATATTTATTATAATTCATTCTGTTTATAAGAGCAGAATCGCGAACGTGTAAATTTTCTTAATTTTAATTTTGCGATTTTTATTCTTTTTTCGGAAATATACCCAAATAACTCCTATATTTACTGTTGAAACATGGAACAATGCATATCACCGTGTAGGTCTATTAAAGACGAAGAGATTGATACTATATTTATTATAATTCATTCTGTTTATAAGAGCAGAATCGCGAACGTGTAAATTTTCTTAATTTTAATTTTGCGTTTTTTATTCTTTTTTCGGAAATATACCCAAATAACTCCTATGATTACTGTTGAAACATGGAACAATGCATATCACCGTGTAGGTCTATTAAAGACGAAGAGATTGATACTATATTTATTATAATTCATTCTGTTTATAAGAGCAGAATCGCGAACGTGTAAATTTTCTTAATTTTAATTTTGCGTTTTTTATTCTTTTTTCGGAAATATACCCAAATAACTCCTATGATTACTGTTGAAACATGGAACAATGCATATCACCGTGTAGGTCTATTAAAGACGAAGAGATTGATACTATATTTATTATAATTCATTCTGTTTATAAGAGCAGAAACGCGAACGTGTAAATTTTCTTAATTTTAATTTTGCGTTTTTTATTCTTTTTTCTGAAATATACCCAAATAACTCCTATGATTACTGTTGAAACATGGAACAATGCATATCACCGTGTAGGTCTATTAAAGACGAAGAGATTGATACTATATTTATTATAATTCATTCTGTTTATAAGAGCAGAATCGCGAACGTGTAAATTTTCTTAATTTTAATTTTGCGATTTTATTCTTTTTTCGGAATATACCCAAATAACTCCTATGATTACTGTTGAAACATGGAACAATGCATATCACCGTGTAGGTCTATTAAAGACGAAGAGATTGATACTATATTTATTATAATTCATTCTGTTTATAAGAGCAGAATCGCGAACGTGTAAATTTTCTTAATTTTAATTTTGCGTATTTTATTGTTTTTTTTCGGAAAAATACCCAAATAACTCCTATGATTACTGTTGAAACATGGAACAATGCATATCACCGTGTAGGTCTATTAAAGACGAAGAGATTGATACTATATTTATTATAATTCATTCTGTTTATAAGAGCAGAATCGCGAACGTGTAAATTTTCTTAATTTTAATTTTGCGATTTTTTATTTTTTTTCGGATATACCCAAATAACTCCTATGATTACTGTTGAAACATGGAACAATGCATATCACCGTGTAGGTCTATTAAAGACGAAGAGATTGATACTATATTTATTATAATTCATTCTGTTTATAAGAGCAGAATCGCGAACGTGTAAATTTTCTTAATTTTAATTTTGCGATTTTTATTCTTTTTTCGGAAAAATACCCAAATAACTCCTATGATTACTGTTGAAACATGGAACAATGCATATCACCGTGTAGGTCTATTAAAGACGAAGAGATTGATACTATATTTATTATAATTCATTCTGTTTATAAGAGCAGAATCGCGAACGTGTAAATTTTCTTAATTTTAATTTTGCGGTTTTTTATTCTTTTTTCGGAAAAATACCCAAATAACTCCTATATTTAATGTTGAAACATGGAACAATGCATATCACCGTGTAGGTCTATTAAAGACGAAGAGATTGATACTATATTTATTATAATTCATTCTGTTTATAAGAGCAGAATCGCGAACGTGTAAATTTTCTTAATTTTAATTTTGCGATTTTTATTCTTTTTTCGGAAAAATACCCAAATAACTCCTATGATTACTGTTGAAACATGGAACAATGCATATCACCGTGTAGGTCTATTAAAGACGAAGAGATTGATACTATATTTATTATAATTCATTCTGTTTATAAGAGCAGAATCGCGAACGTGTAAATTTTCTTAATTTTAATTTTGCGATTTTTATTCTTTTTTCGGAAATATACCCAAATAACTCCTATGATTACTGTTGAAACATGGAACAATGCATATCACCGTGTAGGTCTATTAAAGACGAAGAGATTGATACTATATTTATTATAATTCATTCTGTTTATAAGAGCAGAATCGCGAACGTGTAAATTTTCTTAATTTTAATTTTGCGATTTTTATTCTTTTTTCGGAAAAATACCCAAATAACTCCTATGATTACTGTTGAAACATGGAACAATGCATATCACCGTGTAGGTCTATTAAAGACGAAGAGATTGATACTATATTTATTATAATTCATTCTGTTTATAAGAGCAGAATCGCGAACGTGTAAATTTTCTTAATTTTAATTTTGCGTATTTTATTTTTCTTTTTTCGGAAAAATACCCAAATAACTCCTATGATTACTGTTGAAACATGGAACAATGCATATCACCGTGTAGGTCTATTAAAGACGAAGAGATTGATACTATATTTATTATAATTCATTCTGTTTATAAGAGCAGAATCGCGAACGTGTAAATTTTCTTAATTTTAATTTTGCGATTTTTATTCTTTTTTCGGAAAAATACCCAAATAACTCCTATGATTACTGTTGAAACATGGAACAATGCATATCACCGTGTAGGTCTATTAAAGACGAAGAGATTGATACTATATTTATTATAATTCATTCTGTTTATAAGAGCAGAATCGCGAACGTGTAAATTTTCTTAATTTTAATTTTGCGATTTTTATTCTTTTTTCGGAAAAATACCCAAATAACTCCTATATTTAATGTTGAAACATGGAACAATGCATATCACCGTGTAGGTCTATTAAAGACGAAGAGATTGATACTATATTTATTATAATTCATTCTGTTTATAAGAGCAGAATCGCGATCGTGTAAATTTTCTTAATTTTAATTTTGCGTATTTTATTGTTTTTTCGGAAAAATACCCAAATAACTCCTATGATTACTGTTGAAACATGGAACAATGCATATCACCGTGTAGGTCTATTAAAGACGAAGAGATTGATACTATATTTATTATAATTCATTCTGTTTATAAGAGCAGAATCGCGAACGTGTAAATTTTCTTAATTTTAATTTTGCGATTTTTATTTCTTTTTTCGGAAATATACCCAAATAACTCCTATATTTACTGTTGAAACATGGAACAATGCATATCACCGTGTAGGTCTATTAAAGACGAAGAGATTGATACTATATTTATTATAATTCATTCTGTTTATAAGAGCAGAATCGCGAACGTGTAAATTTTCTTAATTTTAATTTTGCGATTTTTAATCTTTTTTCTGAAAAATACCCAAATAACTCCTATATTTAATGTTGAAACATGGAACAATGCATATCACCGTGTAGGTCTATTAAAGACGAAGAGATTGATACTATATTTATTATAATTCATTCTGTTTATAAGAGCAGAATCGCGAACGTGTAAATTTTCTTAATTTTAATTTTGCGATTTTTATTCTTTTTTCGGAAAAATACCCAAATAACTCCTATATTTAATGTTGAAACATGGAACAATGCATATCACCGTGTAGGTCTATTAAAGACGAAGAGATTGATACTATATTTATTATAATTCATTCTGTTTATAAGAGCAGAATCGCGATCGTGTAAATTTTCTTAATTTTAATTTTGCGTATTTTATTGTTTTTTCGGAAAAATACCCAAATAACTCCTATGATTACTGTTGAAACATGGAACAATGCATATCACCGTGTAGGTCTATTAAAGACGAAGAGATTGATACTATATTTATTATAATTCATTCTGTTTATAAGAGCAGAATCGCGAACGTGTAAATTTTCTTAATTTTAATTTTGCGTTTTTTATTCTTTTTTCGGAAATATACCCAAATAACTCCTATGATTACTGTTGAAACATGGAACAATGCATATCACCGTGTAGGTCTATTAAAGACGAAGAGATTGATACTATATTTATTATAATTCATTCTGTTTATAAGAGCAGAATCGCGAACGTGTAAATTTTCTTAATTTTAATTTTGCGATTTTTATTCTTTTTTCGGAAATATACCCAAATAACTCCTATGATTACTGTTGAAACATGGAACAATGCATATCACCGTGTAGGTCTATTAAAGACGAAGAGATTGATACTATATTTATTATAATTCATTCTGTTTATAAGAGCAGAATCGCGAACGTGTAAATTTTCTTAATTTTAATTTTGCGATTTTTATTCTTTTTTCGGAAAAATACCCAAATAACTCCTATGATTACTGTTGAAACATGGAACAATGCATATCACCGTGTAGGTCTATTAAAGACGAAGAGATTGATACTATATTTATTATAATTCATTCTGTTTATAAGAGAAGAATCGCGAACGTGTAAATTTTCTTAATTTTAATTTTGCGTATTTTATTGTTTTTTCGGAAAAATACCCAAATAACTCCTATGATTACTGTTGAAACATGGAACAATGCATATCACCGTGTAGGTCTATTAAAGACGAAGAGATTGATACTATATTTATTATAATTCATTCTGTTTATAAGAGCAGAATCGCGAACGTGTAAATTTTCTTAATTTTAATTTTGCGATTTTTATTCTTTTTTCGGAAAAATACCCAAATAACTCCTATGATTACTGTTGAAACATGGAACAATGCATATCACCGTGTAGGTCTATTAAAGACGAAGAGATTGATACTATATTTATTATAATTCATTCTGTTTATAAGAGCAGAATCGCGATCGTGTAAATTTTCTTAATTTTAATTTTGCGTATTTTATTGTTTTTTCGGAAAAATACCCAAATAACTCCTATGATTACTGTTGAAACATGGAACAATGCATATCACCGTGTAGGTCTATTAAAGACGAAGAGATTGATACTATATTTATTATAATTCATTCTGTTTATAAGAGCAGAATCGCGAACGTGTAAATTTTCTTAATTTTAATTTTGCGATTTTTATTCTTTTTTCGGAAAAATACCCAAATAACTCCTATGATTACTGTTGAAACATGGAACAATGCATATCACCGTGTAGGTCTATTAAAGACGAAGAGATTGATACTATATTTATTATAATTCATTCTGTTTATAAGAGCAGAATCGCGAACGTGTAAATTTTCTTAATTTTAATTTTGCGAATTTTATTCTTTTTTCGGAAAAATACCAAAATAACTCCTATGATTACTGTTGAAACATGGAACAATGCATATCACCGTGTAGGTCTATTAAAGACGAAGAGATTGATACTATATTTATTATAATTCATTCTGTTTATAAGAGCAGAATCGCGAACGTGTAAATTTTCTTAATTTTAATTTTGCGATTTTTTTTCTTTTTTCGGAAAAATACCCAAATAACTCCTATGATTACTGTTGAAACATGGAACAATGCATATCACCGTGTAGGTCTATTAAAGACGAAGAGATTGATACTATATTTATTATAATTCATTCTGTTTATAAGAGCAGAATCGCGAATCGTGTAGATTTTCTTAATTTTAATTTTGCGTTTTTTATTCTTTTTTCTGAAATATAACCAAATAACTCCTATGATTACTGTTGAAACATGGAACAATGCATATCACCGTGTAGGTCTATTAAAGACGAAGAGATTGATACTATATTTATTATAATTCATTCTGTTTATAAGCAGAATCGCGAACGTGTAAATTTTCTTAATTTTAATTTTGCGATTTTTTATTCTTTTTTCGGAATACCCAAATAACTCCTATGATTACTGTTGAAACATGGAACAATGCATATCACCGTGTAGGTCTATTAAAGACGAAGAGAGATTGATACTATATTTATTATAATTCATTCTGTTTATAAGAGAAGAATCGCGAACGTGTAAATTTTCTTAATTTTAATTTTGCGATTTTTATTCTTTTTTCGGAAATATACCCAAATAACTCCTATGATTACTGTTGAAACATGGAACAATGCATATCACCGTGTAGGTCTATTAAAGACGAAGAGATTGATACTATATTTATTATAATTCATTCTGTTTATAAGAGCAGAATCGCGAACGTGTAAATTTTCTTAATTTTAATTTTGCGATTTTTATTCTTTTTTCCGAAAAATACCCAAATAACTAGTATATTTAATGTTGAAACATGGAACAATGCATATCACCATGTAGGTCTATTAAAGACGAAGAGATTGATACTATATTTATTATAATTCATTCTGTTTATAAGAGCAGAATCGCGATCGTGTAAATTTTCTTAATTTTAATTTTGCGTATTTTATTTTTTTTTTCGGAAAAATACCCAAATAACTCCTATGATTACTGTTGAAACATGGAACAATGCATATCACCGTGTAGGTCTATTAAAGACGAAGAGATTGATACTATATTTATTATAATTCATTCTGTTTATAAGAGCAGAATCGCGAACGTGTAAATTTTCTTAATTTTAATTTTGCGTTTTTTATTCTTTTTTCGGAAAAATACCCAAATAACTCCTATGATTACTGTTGAAACATGGAACAATGCATATCACCGTGTAGGTCTATTAAAGACGAAGAGATTGATACTATATTTATTATAATTCATTCTGTTTATAAGAGCAGAATCGCGAACGTGTAAATTTTCTTAATTTTAATTTTGCGATTTTTATTCTTTTTTCGGAAATATACCCAAATAACTCCTATGATTACTGTTGAAACATGGAACAATGCATATCACCGTGTAGGTCTATTAAAGACGAAGAGATTGATACTATATTTATTATAATTCATTCTGTTTATAAGAGCAGAATCGCGAACGTGTAAATTTTCTTAATTTTAATTTTGCGATTTTTATTCTTTTTTCGGAAAAATACCCAAATAACTCCTATGATTACTGTTGAAACATGGAACAATGCATATCACCGTGTAGGTCTATTAAAGACGAAGAGATTGATACTATATTTATTATAATTCATTCTGTTTATAAGAGCAGAATCGCGAACGTGTAAATTTTCTTAATTTTAATTTTGCGATTTTTATTCTTTTTTCGGAAATATACCCAAATAACTCCTCAATTTACTGTTGAAACATGGAACAATGCATATCACCGTGTAGGTCTATTAAAGACGAAGAGTTTGATACTATATTTATTATAATTCATTCTGTTTATAAGAGCAGAATCGCGAACGTGTAAATTTTCTTAATTTTAATTTTGCGATTTTTATTCTTTTTTCGGAAAAATACCCAAATAACTCCTATATTTAATGTTGAAACATGGAACAATGCATATCACCGTGTAGGTCTATTAAAGACGAAGAGATTGATACTATATTTATTATAATTCATTCTGTTTATAAGAGCAGAATCGCGAACGTGTAAATTTTCTTAATTTTAATTTTGCGATTTTTATTCTTTTTTCGGAAAAATACCCAAATAACTCCTATGATTACTGTTGAAACATGGAACAATGCATATCACCGTGTAGGTCTATTAAAGACGAAGAGATTGATACTATATTTATTATAATTCATTCTGTTTATAAGAGCAGAATCGCGAACGTGTAAATTTTCTTAATTTTAATTTTGCGATTTTTATTCTTTTTTCGGAAAATACCCAAATAACTCCTATGATTACTGTTGAAACATGGAACAATGCATATCACCGTGTAGGTCTATTAAAGACGAAGAGATTGATACTATATTTATTATAATTCATTCTGTTTATAAGAGCAGAATCGCGAACGTGTAAATTTTCTTAATTTTAATTTTGCGATTTTTATTCTTTTTTCGGAAAAATACCCAAATAACTCCTATATTTAATGTTGAAACATGGAACAATGCATATCACCGTGTAGGTCTATTAAAGACGAAGAGATTGATACTATATTTATTATAATTCATTCTGTTTATAAGAGCAGAATCGCGAACGTGTAAATTTTCTTAATTTTAATTTTGCGATTTTTATTCTTTTTTCGGAAATATACCCAAATAACTCCTATGATTACTGTTGAAACATGGAACAATGCATATCACCGTGTAGGTCTATTAAAGACGAAGAGATTGATACTATATTTATTATAATTCATTCTGTTTATAAGAGCAGAATCGCGAACGTGTAAATTTTCTTAATTTTAATTTTGCGTTTTTTATTCTTTTTTCTGAAATATACCCAAATAACTCCTATGATTACTGTTGAAACATGGAACAATGCATATCACCGTGTAGGTCTATTAAAGACGAAGAGATTGATACTATATTTATTATAATTCATTCTGTTTATAAGAGCAGAATCGCGAACGTGTAAATTTTCTTAATTTTAATTTTGCGATTTTTATTCTTTTTTCGCAAAATATACCCAAATAACTCCTATGATTACTGTTGAAACATGGAACAATGCATATCACCGTGTAGGTCTATTAAAGACGAAGAGATTGATACTATATTTATTATAATTCATTCTGTTTATAAGAGCAGATTCGCGAACGTGTAAATTTTCTTAATTTTAATTTTGCGTTTTTTATTCTTTTTTCGGAAATATACCCAAATAACTCCTATGATTACTGTTGAAACATGGAACAATGCATATCACCGTGTAGGTCTATTAAAGACGAAGAGATTGATACTATATTTATTATAATTCATTCTGTTTATAAGAGCAGAATCGCGAACGTGTAAATTTTCTTAATTTTAATTTTGCGATTTTTATTCTTTTTTCGGAAATATACCCAAATAACTCCTATGATTACTGTTGAAACATGGAACAATGCATATCACCGTGTAGGTCTATTAAAGACGAAGAGATTGATACTATATTTATTATAATTCATTCTGTTTATAAGAGCAGAATCGCGAACGTGTAAATTTTCTTAATTTTAATTTTGCGATTTTTATTCTTTTTTCGGAAATACCCAAATAACTCCTATGATTACTGTTGAAACATGGAACAATGCATATCACCGTGTAGGTCTATTAAAGACGAAGAGATTGATACTATATTTATTATAATTCATTCTGTTTATAAGAGCAGAATCGCGAACGTGTAAATTTTCTTAATTTTAATTTTGCGATTTTTATTCTTTTTTCGGAAAATAACCCAAATAACTCCTATGATTACTGTTGAAACATGGAACAATGCATATCACCGTGTAGGTCTATTAAAGACGAAGAGATTGATACTATATTTATTATAATTCATTCTGTTTATAAGAGCAGAATCGCGAACGTGTAAATTTTCTTAATTTTAATTTTGCGATTTTTATTCTTTTTTCGGAAATATACCCAAATAACTCTATGATTACTGTTGAAACATGGAACAATGCATATCACCGTGTAGGTCTATTAAAGACGAAGAGATTGATACTATATTTATTATAATTCATTCTGTTTATAAGAGCAGAATCGCGAACGTGTAAATTTTCTTAATTTTAATTTTGCGATTTTTATTCTTTTTTCTCAAAATAACCCAAAAAACTCCTATGATTACTGTTGAAACATGGAACAATGCATATCACCGTGTAGGTCTATTAAAGACGAAGAGATTGATACTATATTTATTATAATTCATTCTGTTATAAGAGCAGATCGCGAACGTGTAAATTTTCTTAATTTTAATTTTGCGATTTTTATTCTTTTTTCGGAAAAATACCCAAATAACTCCTATGATTACTGTTGAAACATGGAACAATGCATATCACCGTGTAGGTCTATTAAAGACGAAGAGATTGATACTATATTTATTATAATTCATTCTGTTTATAAGAGCAGAATCGCGAACGTGTAAATTTTCTTAATTTTAATTTTGCGATTTTTATTCTTTTTTCGGAAATATACCCAAATAACTCCTATGATTACTGTTGAAACATGGAACAATGCATATCACCGTGTAGGTCTATTAAAGACGAAGAGATTGATACTATATTTATTATAATTCATTCTGTTTATAAGAGCAGAATCGCGAACGTGTAAATTTTCTTAATTTTAATTTTGCGATTTTTATTCTTTTTTCGGAAAAATACCCAAATAACTCCTATGATTACTGTTGAAACATGGAACAATGCATATCACCGTGTAGGTCTATTAAAGACGAAGAGATTGATACTATATTTATTATAATTCATTCTGTTTATAAGAGCAGAATCGCGAACGTGTAAATTTTCTTAATTTTAATTTTGCGATTTTTATTCTTTTTTCGGAAATATACCCAAATAACTCCTATGATTACTGTTGAAACATGGAACAATGCATATCACCGTGTAGGTCTATTAAAGACGGAGAGATTGATACTATATTTATTATAATTCATTCTGTTTATAAGAGCAGAATCGCGAACGTGTAAATTTTCTTAATTTTAATTTTGCGATTTTTATTCTTTTTTCGGAAATATACCCAAATAACTCCTATGATTACTGTTGAAACATGGAACAATGCATATCACCGTGTAGGTCTATTAAAGACGAAGAGATTGATACTATATTTATTATAATTCATTCTGTTTATAAGAGCAGAATCGCGAACGTGTAAATTTTCTTAATTTTAATTTTGCGATTTTTATTCTTTTTTCGGAAAAATACCCAAATAACTCCTATGATTACTGTTGAAACATGGAACAATGCATATCACCGTGTAGGTCTATTAAAGACGAAGAGATTGATACTATATTTATTATAATTCATTCTGTTTATAAGAGCAGAATCGCGAACGTGTAAATTTTCTTAATTTTAATTTTGCGATTTTATTGTTTTTTTCGGAAATACCCAAATAACTCCTATGATTACTGTTGAAACATGGAACAATGCATATCACCGTGTAGGTCTATTAAAGACGAAGAGATTGATACTATATTTATTATAATTCATTCTGTTTATAAGAGCAGAATCGCGAACGTGTAAATTTTCTTAATTTTAATTTTGCGATTTTTATTCTTTTTTCGGAAAAATACCCAAATAACTCCTATGATTACTGTTGAAACATGGAACAATGCATATCACCGTGTAGGTCTATTAAAGACGAAGAGATTGATACTATATTTATTATAATTCATTCTGTTTATAAGAGCAGAATCGCGAACGTGTAAATTTTCTTAATTTTAATTTTGCGATTTTTATTCTTTTTTCGGAAATACCCAAATAACTCCTATGATTACTGTTGAAACATGGAACAATGCATATCACCGTGTAGGTCTATTAAAGACGAAGAGATTGATACTATATTTATTATAATTCATTCTGTTTATAAGAGCAGAATCGCGAACGTGTAAATTTTCTTAATTTTAATTTTGCGATTTTTTATTCTTTTTTCGGAAATATACCCAAATAACTCCTATGATTACTGTTGAAACATGGAACAATGCATATCACCGTGTAGGTCTATTAAAGACGAAGAGATTGATACTATATTTATTATAATTCATTCTGTTTATAAGAGCAGAATCGCGAACGTGTAAATTTTCTTAATTTTAATTTTGCGAATTTTATTCTTTTTCGGAAAAATACCAAAATAACTCCTATGATTACTGTTGAAACATGGAACAATGCATATCACCGTGTAGGTCTATTAAAGACGAAGAGATTGATACTATATTTATTATAATTCATTCTGTTTATAAGAGCAGAATCGCGAACGTGTAAATTTTCTTAATTTTAATTTTGCGATATCTTATTCTTTTTTCGGAAAAATACCCAAATAACTCCTATGATTACTGTTGAAACATGGAACAATGCATATCACCGTGTAGGTCTATTAAAGACGAAGAGATTGATACTATATTTATTATAATTCATTCTGTTTATAAGAGCAGAATCGCGAACGTGTAAATTTTCTTAATTTTAATTTTGCGATTTTTATTCTTTTTTCGGAAATACCCAAATAACTCCTATGATTACTGTTGAAACATGGAACAATGCATATCACCGTGTAGGTCTATTAAAGACGAAGAGATTGATACTATATTTATTATAATTCATTCTGTTTATAAGAGCAGAATCGCGAACGTGTAAATTTTCTTAATTTTAATTTTGCGATTTTTATTCTTTTTCGGAAAAATACCCAAATAACTCCTATGATTACTGTTGAAACATGGAACAATGCATATCACCGTGTAGGTCTATTAAAGACGAAGAGATTGATACTATATTTATTATAATTCATTCTGTTTATAAGAGCAGAATCGCGAACGTGTAAATTTTCTTAATTTTAATTTTGCGATTTTTATTCTTTTTTCGGAAAAATACCCAAATAACTCCTATGATTACTGTTGAAACATGGAACAATGCATATCACCGTGTAGGTCTATTAAAGACGAAGAGATTGATACTATATTTATTATAATTCATTCTGTTTATAAGAGCAGAATCGCGAACGTGTAAATTTTCTTAATTTTAATTTTGCGATTTTTATTCTTTTTTCGGAAAAATACCCAAATAACTCCTATGATTACTGTTGAAACATGGAACAATGCATATCACCGTGTAGGTCTATTAAAGACGAAGAGATTGATACTATATTTATTATAATTCATTCTGTTTATAAGAGCAGAATCGCGAACGTGTAAATTTTCTTAATTTTAATTTTGCGATTTTTATTATTCTTTTTTCGGAAAAATACCCAAATAACTCCTATGATTACTGTTGAAACATGGAACAATGCATATCACCGTGTAGGTCTATTAAAGACGAAGAGATTGATACTATATTTATTATAATTCATTCTGTTTATAAGAGCAGAATCGCGAACGTGTAAATTTTCTTAATTTTAATTTTGCGATTTTTATTCTTTTTTCGGAAAAATACCCAAATAACTCCTATGATTACTGTTGAAACATGGAACAATGCATATCACCGTGTAGGTCTATTAAAGACGAAGAGATTGATACTATATTTATTATAATTCATTCTGTTTATAAGAGCAGAATCGCGAACGTGTAAATTTTCTTAATTTTAATTTTGCGATTTTTATTCTTTTTTCGGAAAAATACCCAAATAACTCCTATGATTACTGTTGAAACATGGAACAATGCATATCACCGTGTAGGTCTATTAAAGACGAAGAGATTGATACTATATTTATTATAATTCATTCTGTTTATAAGAGCAGAATCGCGAACGTGTAAATTTTCTTAATTTTAATTTTGCGATTTTTATTCTTTTTTCGGAAATATACCCAAATAACTCTTCCATTTACTGTTGAAACATGGAACAATGCATATCACCGTGTAGGTCTATTAAAGACGAAGAGATTGATACTATATTTATTATAATTCATTCTGTTTATAAGAGCAGAATCGCGAACGTGTAAATTTTCTTAATTTTAATTTTGCGATTTTTATTCTTTTTTCGGAAAAATACCCAAATAACTCCTATGATTACTGTTGAAACATGGAACAATGCATATCACCGTGTAGGTCTATTAAAGACGAAGAGATTGATACTATATTTATTATAATTCATTCTGTTTATAAGAGCAGAATCGCGAACGTGTAAATTTTCTTAATTTTAATTTTGCGTTTTTTATTCTTTTTTCGGAAATATACCCAAATAACTCCTATGATTACTGTTGAAACATGGAACAATGCATATCACCGTGTAGGTCTATTAAAGACGAAGAGATTGATACTATATTTATTATAATTCATTCTGTTTATAAGAGCAGAATCGCGAACGTGTAAATTTTCTTAATTTTAATTTTGCGATTTTTATTCTTTTTTCGGAAATACCCAAATATCTCCTATGATTACTGGGTAAACATGGAACAATGCATATCACCGTGTAGGTCTATTAAAGACGAAGAGATTGATACTATATTTATTATAATTCATTCTGTTTATAAGAGAAGAATCGCGAACGTGTAAATTTTCTTAATTTTAATTTTGCGTTTTTTATTCTTTTTTCGGAAAAATACCCAAATAACTCCTATGATTACTGTTGAAACATGGAACAATGCATATCACCGTGTAGGTCTATTAAAGACGAAGAGATTGATACTATATTTATTATAATTCATTCTGTTTATAAGAGCAGAATCGCGAACGTGTAAATTTTCTTAATTTTAATTTTGCGATTTTTATTCTTTTTTCGGAAAAATACCCAAATAACTCCTATGATTACTGTTGAAACATGGAACAATGCATATCACCGTGTAGGTCTATTAAAGACGAAGAGATTGATACTATATTTATTATAATTCATTCTGTTTATAAGAGCAGAATCGCGAACGTGTAAATTTTCTTAATTTTAATTTTGCGATTTTTATTGTTTTTTCGGAAAAATACCCAAATAACTCCTATGATTACTGTTGAAACATGGAACAATGCATATCACCGTGTAGGTCTATTAAAGACGAAGAGATTGATACTATATTTATTATAATTCATTCTGTTTATAAGAGCAGAATCGCGAACGTGTAAATTTTCTTAATTTTAATTTTGCGTTTTTTATTCTTTTTTCGGAAATATACCCAAATAACTCCTATGATTACTGTTGAAACATGGAACAATGCATATCACCGTGTAGGTCTATTAAAGACGAAGAGATTGATACTATATTTATTATAATTCATTCTGTTTATAAGAGAAGAATCGCGAACGTGTAAATTTTCTTAATTTTAATTTTGCGTATTTTATTGTTTTTTCGGAAAAATACCCAAATAACTCCTATGATTACTGTTGAAACATAGAACAATGCATATCAAGGTGTAGGTCTATTAAAGACGAAGAGATTGATACTATATTTATTATAATTCATTCTGTTTATAAGAGAAGAATCGCGAACGTGTAAATTTTCTTAATTTTAATTTTGCGTATTTTATTGTTTTTTCGGAAAAATACCCAAATAACTCCTATGATTACTGTTGAAACATGGAACAATGCATATCACCGTGTAGGTCTATTAAAGACGAAGAGATTGATACTATATTTATTATAATTCATTCTGTTTATAAGAGCAGAATCGCGAACGTGTAAATTTTCTTAATTTTAATTTTGCGATTTTTATTCTTTTTTCGGAAAAATACCCAAATAACTCCTATGATTACTGTTGAAACATGGAACAATGCATATCACCGTGTAGGTCTATTAAAGACGAAGAGATTGATACTATATTTATTATAATTCATTCTGTTTATAAGAGCAGAATCGCGAACGTGTAAATTTTCTTAATTTTAATTTTGCGATTTTTATTCTTTTTTCGGAAAAATACCCAAATAACTCCTATGATTACTGTTGAAACATGGAACAATGCATATCACCGTGTAGGTCTATTAAAGACGAAGAGATTGATACTATATTTATTATAATTCATTCTGTTTATAAGAGCAGAATCGCGAACGTGTAAATTTTCTTAATTTTAATTTTGCGATTTTTATTCTTTTTTCGGAAAAATACCCAAATAACTCCTATGATTACTGTTGAAACATGGAACAATGCATATCACCGTGTAGGTCTATTAAAGACGAAGAGATTGATACTATATTTATTATAATTCATTCTGTTTATAAGAGCAGAATCGCGAACGTGTAAATTTTCTTAATTTTAATTTTGCGATTTTTATTCTTTTTTCGGAAATATACCCAAATAACTCCTATGATTACTGTTGAAACATGGAACAATGCATATCACCGTGTAGGTCTATTAAAGACGAAGAGATTGATACTATATTTATTATAATTCATTCTGTTTATAAGAGCAGAATCGCGAACGTGTAAATTTTCTTAATTTTAATTTTTCGATTTTTATTTTTTTTTTCGGAAAAATACCCAAATAACTCCTATGATTACTGTTGAAACATGGAACAATGCATATCACCGTGTAGGTCTATTAAAGACGAAGAGATTGATACTATATTTATTATAATTCATTCTGTTTATAAGAGCAGAATCGCGAACGTGTAAATTTTCTTAATTTTAATTTTGCGATTTTTATTCTTTTTTCGGAAAAATACCCAAATAACTCCTATGATTACTGTTGAAACATGGAACAATGCATATCACCGTGTAGGTCTATTAAAGACGAAGAGATTGATACTATATTTATTATAATTCATTCTGTTTATAAGAGCAGAATCGCGAACGTGTAAATTTTCTTAATTTTAATTTTGCGATTTTTATTCTTTTTTCGGAAAAATACCCAAATAACTCCTATGATTACTGTTGAAACATGGAACAATGCATATCACCGTGTAGGTCTATTAAAGACGAAGAGATTGATACTATATTTATTATAATTCATTCTGTTTATAAGAGCAGAATCGCGAACGTGTAAATTTTCTTAATTTTAATTTTGCGATTTTTATTCTTTTTTCGGAAAAATACCCAAATAACTCCTATGATTACTGTTGAAACATGGAACAATGCATATCACCGTGTAGGTCTATTAAAGACGAAGAGATTGATACTATATTTATTATAATTCATTCTGTTTATAAGAGCAGAATCGCGAACGTGTAAATTTTCTTAATTTTAATTTTGCGTTTTATATTCTTTTTTCGGAAAAATACCCAAATAACTCCTATGATTACTGTTGAAACATGGAACAATGCATATCACCGTGTAGGTCTATTAAAGACGAAGAGATTGATACTATATTTATTATAATTCATTCTGTTTATAAGAGCAGAATCGCGAACGTGTAAATTTTCTTAATTTTAATTTTGCGATTTTTATTCTTTTTTCGGAAAAATACCCAAATAACTCCTATGATTACTGTTGAAACATGGAACAATGCATATCACCGTGTAGGTCTATTAAAGACGAAGAGATTGATACTATATTTATTATAATTCATTCTGTTTATAAGAGCAGAATCGCGAACGTGTAAATTTTCTTAATTTTAATTTTGCGATTTTTATTCTTTTTTCGGAAAAATACCCAAATAACTCCTGTGATTACTGTTGAAACATGGAACAATGCATATCACCGTGTAGGTCTATTAAAGACGAAGAGATTGATACTATATTTATTATAATTCATTCTGTTTATAAGAGCAGAATCGCGAACGTGTAAATTTTCTTAATTTTAATTTTGCGATTTTTATTCTTTTTTCGGAAAAATACCCAAATAACTCCTATGATTACTGTTGAAACATGGAACAATGCATATCACCGTGTAGGTCTATTAAAGACGAAGAGATTGATACTATATTTATTATAATTCATTCTGTTTATAAGAGCAGAATCGCGAACGTGTAAATTTTCTTAATTTTAATTTTGCGAATTTTTATTCTTTTTTCGGAAAAATACCCAAATAACTCCTATGATTACTGTTGAAACATGGAACAATGCATATCACCGTGTAGGTCTATTAAAGACGAAGAGATTGATACTATATTTATTATAATTCATTCTGTTTATAAGAGCAGAATCGCGAACGTGTAAATTTTCTTAATTTTAATTTTGCGATTTTTATTCTTTTTTCGGAAAAATACCCAAATAACTCCTATGATTACTGTTGAAACATGGAACAATGCATATCACCGTGTAGGTCTATTAAAGACGAAGAGATTGATACTATATTTATTATAATTCATTCTGTTTATAAGAGCAGAATCGCGAACGTGTAAATTTTCTTAATTTTAATTTTGCGATTTTTATTCTTTTTTCGGAAAAATACCCAAATAACTCCTATGATTACTGTTGAAACATGGAACAATGCATATCACCGTGTAGGTCTATTAAAGACGAAGAGATTGATACTATATTTATTATAATTCATTCTGTTTATAAGAGCAGAATCGCGAACGTGTAAATTTTCTTAATTTTAATTTTGCGATTTTTATTCTTTTTTCGGAAAAATACCCAAATAACACCTATGATTACTGTTGAAACATGGTACAATGCATATCACCGTGTAGGTCTATTAAAGACGAAGAGATTGATACTATATTTATTATAATTCATTCTGTTTATAAGAGCAGAATCGCGAACGTGTAAATTTTCTTAATTTTAATTTTGCGATTTTTATTCTTTTTTCGGAAAAATACCCAAATAACTCCTATGATTACTGTTGAAAACATGGAACAATGCATATCACCGTGTAGGTCTATTAAAGACGAAGAGATTGATACTATATTTATTATAATTCATTCTGTTTATAAGAGCAGAATCGCGATCGTGTAAATTTTCTTAATTTTAATTTTGCGTATTTTATTGTTTTTTTCGGAAAAATACCCAAATAACTCCTATGATTACTGTTGAAACATGGAACAATGCATATCACCGTGTAGGTCTATTAAAGACGAAGAGATTGATACTATATTTATTATAATTCATTCTGTTTATAAGAGCAGAATCGCGAACGTGTAAATTTTCTTAATTTTAATTTTGCGATTTTTATTCTTTTTTCGGAAAAATACCCAAATAACTCCTATGATTACTGTTGAAACATGGAACAATGCATATCACCGTGTAGGTCTATTAAAGACGAAGAGATTGATACTATATTTATTATAATTCATTCTGTTTATAAGAGCAGAATCGCGAACGTGTAAATTTTCTTAATTTTAATTTTGCGATTTTTATTCTTTTTTCGGAAAAATACCCAAATAACTCCTATGATTACTGTTGAAACATGGAACAATGCATATCACCGTGTAGGTCTATTAAAGACGAAGAGATTGATACTATATTTATTATAATTCATTCTGTTTATAAGAGCAGAATCGCGAACGTGTAAATTTTCTTAATTTTAATTTTGCGTATTTTATTGTTTTTTCGGAAAAATACCCAAATAACTCCTATGATTACTGTTGAAACATGGAACAATGCATATCACCGTGTAGGTCTATTAAAGACGAAGAGATTGATACTATATTTATTATAATTCATTCTGTTTATAAGAGCAGAATCGCGAACGTGTAAATTTTCTTAATTTTAATTTTGCGATTTTTATTCTTTTTTCGGAAAAATACCCAAATAACTCCTATGATTACTGTTGAAACATGGAACAATGCATATCACCGTGTAGGTCTATTAAAGACGAAGAGATTGATACTATATTTATTATAATTCATTCTGTTTATAAGAGCAGAATCGCGAACGTGTAAATTTTCTTAATTTTAATTTTGCGATTTTTATTCTTTTTTCGGAAAAAATACCCAAATAACTCCTATGATTACTGTTGAAACATGGAACAATGCATATCACCGTGTAGGTCTATTAAAGACGAAGAGATTGATACTATATTTATTATAATTCATTCTGTTTATAAGAGCAGAATCGCGAACGTGTAAATTTTCTTAATTTTAATTTTGCGATTTTTATTCTTTTTTCGGAAATACCCAAATAACTCCTATGATTACTGTTGAAACATGGAACAATGCATATCACCGTGTAGGTCTATTAAAGACGAAGAGATTGATACTATATTTATTATAATTCATTCTGTTTATAAGAGCAGAATCGCGAACGTGTAAATTTTCTTAATTTTAATTTTGCGATTTTTATTGTTTTTTCGGAAAAATACCCAAATAACTCCTATGATTACTGTTGAAACATGGAACAATGCATATCACCGTGTAGGTCTATTAAAGACGAAGAGATTGATACTATATTTATTATAATTCATTCTGTTTATAAGAGCAGAATCGCGAACGTGTAAATTTTCTTAATTTTAATTTTGCGTTTTTTATTCTTTTTTCGGAAATATACCCAAATAACTCCTGTGATTACTGTTGAAACATGGAACAATGCATATCACCGTGTAGGTCTATTAAAGACGAAGAGATTGATACTATATTTATTATAATTCATTCTGTTTATAAGAGCAGAATCGCGAACGTGTAAATTTTCTTAATTTTAATTTTGCGTTTTTTATTGTTTTTTCGGAAAAATACCCAAATAACTCCTATGATTACTGTTGAAACATGGAACAATGCATATCACCGTGTAGGTCTATTAAAGACGAAGAGATTGATACTATATTTATTATAATTCATTCTGTTTATAAGAGCAGAATCGCGAACGTGTAAATTTTCTTAATTTTAATTTTGCGATTTTTATTCTTTTTTCGGAAAAATACCCAAATAACTCCTATGATTACTGTTGAAACATGGAACAATGCATATCACCGTGTAGGTCTATTAAAGACGAAGAGATTGATACTATATTTATTATAATTCATTCTGTTTATAAGAGCAGAATCGCGAACGTGTAAATTTTCTTAATTTTAATTTTGCGATTTTTATTCTTGTTTTTTCTGCAAAATAACCCAAATAACTCCTATGATTACTGTTGAAACATGGAACAATGCATATCACCGTGTAGGTCTATTAAAGACGAAGAGATTGATACTATATTTATTATAATTCATTCTGTTTATAAGAGCAGAATCGCGAACGTGTAAATTTTCTTAATTTTAATTTTGCGATATCTTATTCTTTTTTCGGAAAAATACCCAAATAACTCCTATGATTACTGTTGAAACATGGAACAATGCATATCACCGTGTAGGTCTATTAAAGACGAAGAGATTGATACTATATTTATTATAATTCATTCTGTTTATAAGAGCAGAATCGCGAACGTGTAAATTTTCTTAATTTTAATTTTGCGATTTTTATTCTTTTTTCGGAAAAATACCCAAATAACTCCTATGATTACTGTTGAAACATGGAACAATGCATATCACCGTGTAGGTCTATTAAAGACGAAGAGATTGATACTATATTTATTATAATTCATTCTGTTTATAAGAGCAGAATCGCGAACGTGTAAATTTTCTTAATTTTAATTTTGCGTATTTTATTGTTTTTTCGGAAAAATACCCAAATAACTCCTATGATTACTGTTGAAACATGGAACAATGCATATCACCGTGTAGGTCTATTAAAGACGAAGAGATTGATACTATATTTATTATAATTCATTCTGTTTATAAGAGCAGAATCGCGAACGTGTAAATTTTCTTAATTTTAATTTTGCGAATTTTATTCTTTTTTCGGAAAAATACCAAAATAACTCCTATGATTACTGTTGAAACATGGAACAATGCATATCACCGTGTAGGTCTATTAAAGACGAAGAGATTGATACTATATTTATTATAATTCATTCTGTTTATAAGAGCAGAATCGCGAACGTGTAAATTTTCTTAATTTTAATTTTGCGATTTTTATTGTTTTTTCGGAAAAATACCCAAATAACTCCTATGATTACTGTTGAAACATGGAACAATGCATATCACCGTGTAGGTCTATTAAAGACGAAGAGATTGATACTATATTTATTATAATTCATTCTGTTTATAAGAGCAGAATCGCGAACGTGTAAATTTTCTTAATTTTAATTTTGCGATTTTTATTCTTTTTTTCGGAAAAATACCCAAATAACTCCTATGATTACTGTTGAAACATGGAACAATGCATATCACCGTGTAGGTCTATTAAAGACGAAGAGATTGATACTATATTTATTATAATTCATTCTGTTTATAAGAGCAGAATCGCGAACGTGTAAATTTTCTTAATTTTAATTTTGCGATTTTTATTATTTTTTCGGAAAAATACCCAAATAACTCCTATGATTACTGTTGAAACATGGAACAATGCATATCACCGTGTAGGTCTATTAAAGACGAAGAGATTGATACTATATTTATTATAATTCATTCTGTTTATAAGAGCAGAATCGCGAACGTGTAAATTTTCTTAATTTTAATTTTGCGATTTTTATTCTTTTTTCGGAAAAATACCCAAATAACTCCTATGATTACTGTTGAAACATGGAACAATGCATATCACCGTGTAGGTCTATTAAAGACGAAGAGATTGATACTATATTTATTATAATTCATTCTGTTTATAAGAGCAGAATCGCGAACGTGTAAATTTTCTTAATTTTAATTTTGCGATTTTATTTTTTTTCGGAAAAATACCCAAATAACTCCTATGATTACTGTTAAAACATGGAACAATGCATATCACCGTGTAGGTCTATTAAAGACGAAGAGATTGATACTATATTTATTATAATTCATTCTGTTTATAAGAGCAGAATCGCGAACGTGTAAATTTTATTAATTCTAATTTTGCGATTTTTATTCTTTTTTCGGAAAAAATACCCAAAAAACTCCTATGATTACTGTTGAAACATTTAACAATGCATATCACCGTGTAGGTCTATTAAAGACGAAGAGATTGATACTATATTTATTATAATTCATTCTGTTTATAAGAGCAGAATCGCGAACGTGTAAATTTTCTTAATTTTAATTTTGCGATTTTTATTCTTTTTTCGGAAAAATACCCAAATAACTCCTATGATTACTGTTGAAACATGGAACAATGCATATCACCGTGTAGGTCTATTAAAGACGAAGAGATTGATACTATATTTATTATAATTCATTCTGTTTATAAGAGCAGAATCGCGAACGTGTAAATTTTCTTAATTTTAATTTTTCGATTTTTATTGTTTTTTTCGGAAAAATACCCAAATAACTCCTATGATTACTGTTGAAACATGGAACAATGCATATCACCGTGTAGGTCTATTAAAGACGAAGAGATTGATACTATATTTATTATAATTCATTCTGTTTATAAGAGCAGAATCGCGAACGTGTAAATTTTCTTAATTTTAATTTTGCGTTTTTTATTGTTTTTTCGGAAAAATACCCAAATAACTCCTATGATTACTGTTGAAACATGGAACAATGCATATCACCGTGTAGGTCTATTAAAGACGAAGAGATTGATACTATATTTATTATAATTCATTCTGTTTATAAGAGCAGAATCGCGAACGTGTAAATTTTCTTAATTTTAATTTTGCGATTTTTATTCTTTTTTCGGAAAAATACCCAAATAACTCCTATATTTACTGTTGAAACATGGAACAATGCATATCACCGTGTAGGTCTATTAAAGACGAAGAGATTGATACTATATTTATTATAATTCATTCTGTTTATAAGAGCAGAATCGCGAACGTGTAAATTTTCTTAATTTTAATTTTGCGGTTTTTTATTCTTTTTTCGGAAAAATACCCAAATAACTCCTATGATTACTGTTGAAACATGGAACAATGCATATCACCGTGTAGGTCTATTAAAGACGAAGAGATTGATACTATATTTATTATAATTCATTCTGTTTATAAGAGCAGAATCGCGAACGTGTAAATTTTCTTAATTTTAATTTTGCGTATTTTATTGTTTTTTTTCGGAAAAATACCCAAATAACTCCTATGATTACTGTTGAAACATGGAACAATGCATATCACCGTGTAGGTCTATTAAAGACGAAGAGATTGATACTATATTTATTATAATTCATTCTGTTTATAAGAGCAGAATCGCGAACGTGTAAATTTTCTTAATTTTAATTTTGCGATTTTTATTCTTTTTTCGGAAAAATACCCAAATAACTCCTATGATTACTGTTGAAACATGGAACAATGCATATCACCGTGTAGGTCTATTAAAGACGAAGAGATTGATACTATATTTATTATAATTCATTCTGTTTATAAGAGCAGAATCGCGAACGTGTAAATTTTCTTAATTTTAATTTTGCGATTTTTATTTTTTTTTCGGAAAAATACCCAAATAACTCCTATGATTACTGTTGAAACATGGAACAATGCATATCACCGTGTAGGTCTATTAAAGACGAAGAGATTGATACTATATTTATTATAATTCATTCTGTTTATAAGAGCAGAATCGCGAACGTGTAAATTTTCTTAATTTTAATTTTGCGATTTTTATTCTTTTTTCGGAAAAATACCCAAATAACTCCTATGATTACTGTTGAAACATGGAACAATGCATATCACCGTGTAGGTCTATTAAAGACGAAGAGATTGATACTATATTTATTATAATTCATTCTGTTTATAAGAGCAGAATCGCGAACGTGTAAATTTTCTTAATTTTAATTTTGCGATTTTTATTCTTTTTTCGGAAAAATACCCAAATAACTCCTATGATTACTGTTGAAACATGGAACAATGCATATCACCGTGTAGGTCTATTAAAGACGAAGAGATTGATACTATATTTATTATAATTCATTCTGTTTATAAGAGCAGAATCGCGAACGTGTAAATTTTCTTAATTTTAATTTTGCGATTTTTATTTTTTTTTTCGGAAAAATACCCAAATAACTCCTATGATTACTGTTGAAACATGGAACAATGCATATCACCGTGTAGGTCTATTAAAGACGAAGAGATTGATACTATATTTATTATAATTCATTCTGTTTATAAGAGCAGAATCGCGAACGTGTAAATTTTCTTAATTTTAATTTTGCGATTTTATTGTTTTTTTTTCGGAAAAATACCCAAATAACTCCTATGATTACTGTTGAAACATGGAACAATGCATATCACCGTGTAGGTCTATTAAAGACGAAGAGATTGATACTATATTTATTATAATTCATTCTGTTTATAAGAGCAGAATCGCGAACGTGTAAATTTTCTTAATTTTAATTTTGCGAATTTTTATTCTTTTTTCGGAAAAATACCCAAATAACTCCTATGATTACTGTTGAAACATGGAACAATGCATATCACCGTGTAGGTCTATTAAAGACGAAGAGATTGATACTATATTTATTATAATTCATTCTGTTTATAAGAGCAGAATCGCGAACGTGTAAATTTTCTTAATTTTAATTTTGCGATTTTTATTCTTTTTTCGGAAAAATACCCAAATAACTCCTATGATTACTGTTGAAACATGGAACAATGCATATCACCGTGTAGGTCTATTAAAGACGAAGAGATTGATACTATATTTATTATAATTCATTCTGTTTATAAGAGCAGAATCGCGAACGTGTAAATTTTCTTAATTTTAATTTTGCGATTTTTATTCTTTTTTCGGAAAAATACCCAAATAACTCCTATGATTACTGTTGAAACATGGAACAATGCATATCACCGTGTAGGTCTATTAAAGACGAAGAGATTGATACTATATTTATTATAATTCATTCTGTTTATAAGAGCAGAATCGCGAACGTGTAAATTTTCTTAATTTTAATTTTGCGGTTTTTTATTCTTTTTTCGGAAAAATACCCAAATAACTCCTATGATTACTGTTGAAACATGGAACAATGCATATCACCGTGTAGGTCTATTAAAGACGAAGAGATTGATACTATATTTATTATAATTCATTCTGTTTATAAGAGCAGAATCGCGATCGTGTAAATTTTCTTAATTTTAATTTTGCGTATTTTATTGTTTTTTTCGGAAAAATACCCAAATAACTCCTATGATTACTGTTGAAACATGGAACAATGCATATCACCGTGTAGGTCTATTAAAGACGAAGAGATTGATACTATATTTATTATAATTCATTCTGTTTATAAGAGCAGAATCGCGAACGTGTAAATTTTCTTAATTTTAATTTTGCGATTTTGTTTTTTTCGGAAAAATACCCAAATAACTCCTATGATTACTGTTGAAACATGGAACAATGCATATCACCGTGTAGGTCTATTAAAGACGAAGAGATTGATACTATATTTATTATAATTCATTCTGTTTATAAGAGCAGAATCGCGAACGTGTAAATTTTCTTAATTTTAATTTTGCGATTTTTATTCTTTTTTCGGAAAAATACCCAAATAACTCCTATGATTACTGTTGAAACATGGAACAATGCATATCACCGTGTAGGTCTATTAAAGACGAAGAGATTGATACTATATTTATTATAATTCATTCTGTTTATAAGAGCAGAATCGCGAACGTGTAAATTTTCTTAATTTTAATTTTGCGATTTTTATTCTTTTTTCGGAAAAATACCCAAATAACTCCTATGATTACTGTTGAAACATGGAACAATGCATATCACCGTGTAGGTCTATTAAAGACGAAGAGATTGATACTATATTTATTATAATTCATTCTGTTTATAAGAGCAGAATCGCGAACGTGTAAATTTTCTTAATTTTAATTTTGCGATTTTTATTCTTTTTTCGGAAAAATACCCAAATAACTCCTATGATTACTGTTGAAACATGGAACAATGCATATCACCGTGTAGGTCTATTAAAGACGAAGAGATTGATACTATATTTATTATAATTCATTCTGTTTATAAGAGCAGAATCGCGAACGTGTAAATTTTCTTAATTTTAATTTTGCGATTTTTATTGTTTTTTCGGAAAAATACCCAAATAACTCCTATGATTACTGTTGAAACATGGAACAATGCATATCACCGTGTAGGTCTATTAAAGACGAAGAGATTGATACTATATTTATTATAATTCATTCTGTTTATAAGAGCAGAATCGCGAACGTGTAAATTTTCTTAATTTTAATTTTGCGATTTTTATTCTTTTTTCGGAAAAATACCCAAATAACTCCTATGATTACTGTTGAAACATGGAACAATGCATATCACCGTGTAGGTCTATTAAAGACGAAGAGATTGATACTATATTTATTATAATTCATTCTGTTTATAAGAGCAGAATCGCGAACGTGTAAATTTTCTTAATTTTAATTTTGCGTATTTTATTCTTTT
>JAGEOH010000598.1:0-20000 GCA_032207245.1 Pardosa pseudoannulata
GATTTAATAATAAGGTTTTATTTGGTTTGGAGCACTATATTTTTTGTCTACACGAGAGCTAATGAGAGCGGAACCTATTTTCCACTTGTAAGAGTGTCCTACTCCAGAACCGGGAGTAAAATACTTTGTTGCTAATAAGGTTAATCTGGTGAGCGTCAAAAGGTTGAAGTTTTCCAAACCAAAGAAAAAATGGTTATTAGTTGGTCAAGAGCTATTTCTTAGAGTCGATTTCGAATAGCTATGTACATCCATGCCAGCACAGATTTTCGATCCCACGAACTCCGGTACCGGAAAACAGCTTTGAAACACATTCTGTTATCGTTAGCTTTAATAGTAAGGAGGGTTAACCCTATACATTTTACTCCGATACAGAAGTTCAGCTCCTTACTCATTCTGTTATGTTATGTGAAATATTAAGGATGGTTAACCCTATACATTTTTTTTAAATTCCGAAAACTGGTGATAAAACATTTTTCTTTACTGAAAGAAATATTTATCAAATTGTAGTAGTCAGCAGAATTTGAATAATATTCAATTTAATTTTTAAGTAAGAAAAAAATTCATATAATAATACTCTTTTTAGATAATAATTTGTTAATATTAAATTTCAAATAATGTATTTACAATTAAAGTTTGTTTTTTAGTTTGTTATAATTTAAAATTTTGAAAAAAAATCTTTGTGCAGCTTTAAATTTCTCTCTTAAAAAGTATTGGTTCTATATTAATATCATATTTTGTAAGGGTCAAGTTTGAGCAGAAACCTGCGCACACAACATTTATCGCATTACAATAGTTCTTTGCCTACAACAATACATAAAGCTTTGCACGCATTTTTTCATGGATGTATTGGGGAACTCGACTAGCTGACCGCGAAAACAGTCACGTGGTCTACTTACTCTTAAGAGGGACGAGTTGACATTGACTCGTCGGAGAGTTTTCCTGTTGCGTGATTAACCTTGATTTACATTTGTTCTCTTAAAACAATAACCAACTGTCAAAGAATGTTTCTGATTCAAACAATGGAACGCACATTTTCCCTTTCATTTTCTTTCGCAGGAGTGTGAAGAAAAAGTGTAGATAAATGATGCCGTCATCGATTTAACGGGCATTCGTCCTTCCAATCACAAAAATTATAGTGTGGTAAACCTCCAAAGTGAGTCTTCCTATTAAACATCTTCCGAACTATGGCTGAATAGTTGGGAGTGCGTCTGTAACCCACTTCTGCCATGGTGTTCGGAATAAGTTTCAAGGAGGAGGTACCGGTCTTAAAAAGTAGGGCTGGAAACCAAACCAATTGACCACCTGCAATGTGATGCTATATAGATCGATCCTGTCAGAGAGTTTTTTGGCCAAGCCTACGGTTTCCCGTTGGCTTGACCTGTCTCCCGTTAAGATGGATAGACTGTGTTGAGATTTAAAAATTCTTGGGGCTAAGAACCAGAGAGTAGTTGCCAAATGTAGAGATGCCTGGAGAAAACTTCTGGAGAAATCCATGGTCCACACTGGACGCTGTCTAGCCACTGAAGAAGGAAGGATTTTACCAGGCTATAATAATTCCAGACTACGTAATTTCGGATTATTTCAGCCTGGCTATAATACATTTTTCCTCTGATATAGTCTTTTATGATTTATCTCGCTTATTCCTCTGATGTTTGGTTTGGTTTGGAGTGCTACGGTCTACTTTTTGCAACACGAGGGCTAATGAGACCGGGACCTACAGCTTAAAGCCGATTCCGAACGGCTACGAACATCCATGCCACAGTGGGACTCGAATCCACGAACTCCGGTACCGAAGGCTAGCACCCTAACCAATCGGCCATAGTTCGGCGCTTATTCCTCTGAAGTGTATCAATGTAGATCCATGAGATTGTTCACTTTAAGTAGATCCAAGACAAAAGTAGGTCTCCTCAAAAGATCCCAAGTGAATGCCGTTGATCAGGTGTTGCAGTGGCCTCTTCTATATGAGACATGGTGCAAACAAAAAAATTCCTAGTACCATTGGAAAACACCCGAGGCAGTCGAGTCAACGAAGTTTGATCCCACTCAAAAACTATCGGAACTTCACTAGAATACCATGGATGAGATGGTGGTTGCTTCCAAGAGATGTTTACAGAAACCTTACTTCTTGAATATAGCTCAAGGGATGTCACCAATGATTTGAGTCATGGTAGAACCCTCCATCCACAATATTCTATTTTAAAATCACATAGAAGGGAATCCATTATAGATGGAGGATACTAAAAGTGGTTCGGGTCTTGAGTTTTATAGACTCCTGATTCCCTTTAGATCCCTAAAGTCCTTTTGTCTCCAAAGTACGTACAATGTAACTACTAAGTGGATGCTTAGCATTAGCAATGAAACCTAAGATGCAAATGTTGTGAACTTACCTGGTAATAAGGCCTTCCTTGAACCAGTAGTTGAGGAAGTTGTACATAAACGTCTTCTTCAGAACTGTGTTGCTACTCAGGATCGCCTGAAAAAACCCAACGCTTTGCTCTTAATATATCCTAACAGAGTATAGCAAAAGTATTACAGCATAATTCGTGAACTTATGAGGAGCTTGACTGCATATGACCATGCGGTACTCGCTTACGTTAAAAGAAGATGAACATAAGATATATAAATGAGCAATTTATTATTAAAGTTTAATTTACTACTTAGAGCGATTAAGGGAAAGGGGAAACGTTATCTGCTAGAAATTTAGCTTTAATATTGTGCGTTTTGTGTCCAAGTGAGGTACTTGTCAACGTGACACCGAGATATTTTGAAATGGAAGATTAACTTTAAACACAGAAGGCAAAGTGAGAACATGATAGAAATAGATTAAGGAGACTACCAAACCATGGACTAGACGTAATTCTGCACTGAATGTTGATCTGTATTCACACAACATCCACAGTTTTCACCTGTTCTTACCAAAAGATACAGATGCAAGACAAATATTTTGCTCCGGCATTTTGACCTGACAACTTGTACTACAAAAACAATTTCGTATTCTTTTCAGAATTTATTATTATAGAGTCATAAAAAAAGGAGTATGAGACCCACCTCTACTGCTTGCGGTTTGAAGAACACAACAACGGGTTTGAGTCCGATCCACATGCGCCACATCTGTTCCTTGCTGAAGAGAACCGTCGTGCCGCACAGAACTTGAAAAGAAACTGCGAGAAAAAAATACTAAAATTACTTTTTGGCCGTAAAATTAATTTTTTTTCTGTATGCATATTGACATAGAATGTCAAGATGACAGAATAAGCTCGCATCCTCGTCAACCTAAGTTTATGGCAGTGCAAAGGCCAAGTTATGGATGGGGAAGAGAGAGAGGATGGATGGATAGATGGATGACAGACAGGATGATCTCACATCCCCGTCAATCTAAGTTTATGGCAGTCCAAACGCCCAAGTTGTAGATGGGGAAAGCTTTCTGCCAACCATCCACAGCCCAGTCCTGATTCCAAGAGGACAGGATTTATAAAAAAAATTAATAATACAGAGGTTGTTAGCACATTTTTTAGATGATTATTTCGTCCTAAGAAAAAAGTAATCTCCAATGAAAATTTTATTTTCACAACAGTTATACTTTTAGAAATTTTATGTATTGTCTGGAATTTAGAATTTTCGTTTCCTTGTAAAATGTCGCTTTTGAAAAGGCAATGGATGGAAGGATGCGTTTCATCTCTTTACCAAGAGGGCTGTTCTTTTTCAGAAACGCTGTAGAAGTCATCTATATCTAAAGCCACGATGGAAAATATTATAAATAAGAAAGGAAAAAATCGTCATAGTCTGGTATCTAAAGGGAAAATTCTTCCAATTATTTAAACAAACAAAAAACTGAGTCCTCTCTAACATTGCAAAGGTGAGATCTTTAATGCTGAAAGACAACCCCACAACTAAAAATATGTTGTAAATACATTAAACTGGTCAATTTTAACTGTAAATAAAGCTATTATTTGAATCTTAAAAAGGCCAAAAAGGTAATGTTCATATCTTTGAATGCAGAACACTTGGCAGAAAACTTTATGAAAAACATTTATCAGAAGAAAAGTGGAAAAGTGTCGTAGCAATAAATAAATTTTAGGTCTATTTTAGGGATTTCAGCAAAACAAGATCAATTTATTATCATAGAAAAGGAGAAAAAATTTTGCTACATAGTTCAAACATTCAAAAGGGTTTTTCTAAAGGATTTCTAATTATCTCTGATTTTTCATACAAAATCAAGATAAAAATATAAAATGTTCACAAAAATGTCAAAATCAACGCTAAATGCTATCAAGAACAAATTTTAATTACAATTTCTACATATTAAATTCCATATATTTTCCCACAGTGCCATCCATTCGTTGAAATGCATCAAGACAAAGTGAACAGCTACACATACCAATTTCTTTTACTAGAGAAATGAAACAACAAACACGAACTAAAGCCATACCCTTCTCTGATATTCCTGTTAAATCTCCTGGTGTATTAATGATGGATTTTTGTACTCTCTTAAAATCTGCGTTATCCAAATCACGGACTACAATTCTTTGTGGACTATGAACAAGGGGAGTGGAACAAAATATCTCCTCCGATATTACAAAAAGCATCATTATCAGGAAAATGACGGTGCAGAATGACAGTTAAGAACAAGGGCTATCAAAATGAACTTTTAAAATTCCCTCTATAATAATAGCCTAAGTTATCTGTCCTTCTGTCCTCGAATTTATGAAGAGGTTGAACCTGGAATGTGTAGCATCCATATTGGATTCTTGATGAGTTAGGGTTAGTAAAATCCAAAGCGAGTAAAGTTTATCTTCTCCTAAACTATCAATCCGATTCTAAAATAAATTGGTATAAATAGGCTTCATATCCCAGTGAAATATGCTGTCATCTTTAAAACGTTCAAACTCCCTTTTCGTGCGTTTGTTGTCATTATTTCGAGCCCTATTTTCCCCGACAGGCGATTACATTAATAACATAATAAATAGGTAGGTACCGGTCTCACCAAAGTCGCTTAACAGCTAACCGCGATTAACTCATGTCGCCAAACAATAGCAGGACGCACTTCTCCGTTTAAACAGAGATTAATCCTGGTTAGCCGTTAAACGACTTTGGTGAGCATGGGGCAAAAAATAACATTTTTCCCTAGCATTATGAAGTCATTAAATCTCCTTTAATCCTTTCTTATTTTAAATTATTTAAATACCGTCTGCATTATTTTCATACGTTTTACCACTCAATTTAGATATTTCGTAAAGAATTTTTTTTTATATTTGGATTAATATATTAGGTACGTATGTGATAATTTTAAATTGAATCATCGATTATTTTTTGTTGCAAGATAATTCACAGCCAGAAAAAAAAAAAAAATTTAAATCTGCCTCATAGGGTACAGTACAGTTCTGGAATATTAAAACTTTTACTGATCCTGTGATATGACGGGCTAAATGCTAGTACGAAATAGGAGTGTAATTATTTTCGTACAATCCATCAAAATTGTTTAAAAAAATGTACAAACACCCTGTGTATATTTACAGACATCACTGGACCATTTAAAACATTCCCAATTTCACAGAAGAATAAGAAAATTATACAAATCAAATCATTATTCCCCAGATAGAGTTGTTCTTTATATTTTAATCAAAATATTTTAAATTGGTCCATATTTGCATAATTTAAAAATTTATATGATTAGATTCATTCAATTTCTGACGCCGTCACCAACAAGTATTTAGATTTTACACAGTTTAAAAGTTTTACGTTTATAACTTTTCATCCTATATTTCACGCAATTTCAGATTTTATTCAACAATCACGAAAAACTATAAATATCGCATAATTTTATTTATGCATCTATCTATATCATATTTCATGTTATTATCTTAACTTATTACTCGTTAAACATGCTGAATAACTTTTATGTAACTATTAATTTCCAATAGCAAAACGTGTTCATCAATAATTGTTGAATTCAATTAAAAATTCAAAATTTTAATTCTATAAATCAATTTTCTTCATTTAGATTATTATAAAACTATCTATATCTATTAGTATTTTACTGTTGGGAATTCATCTGTAATAATTTATAGGGGATTCATTTTACTTTAATTCTATGCGTTATAAATGAGATTGAAGAAAATGTTTGGGACTACCCTCAGTCTGATAGAAACGGTGGGATGAATGTATCCAAATATTTTGGGCGGTTTATTTAAGTAAGTATCACTACGTCATTAAATGCTAAGAAATCGTGTAAGGAAGATTTTACATTACAGCTTCACAATTACCGTTGTTTCAAATGACGTAAGAGATTAAAAACATATTGTACACAGAGAATAGAAAAAAAAGATCTGGTAAATGCCTGGGGACTTGTCTTCCCGCAGTGATTATATACTGTATATACATGCAAACTCTAATACCTATAAGATCGTTGACAGACAGTTGGCAAATACATTCCCTTCAAAATGGAGGATTGCAAATTGGAGGCCCGAGCCGGTAAAAAAAAACCCGTCGTGCTCACTGATGGCAGAAGGGCATGTAAAGTAAGATCGCTGTCTCAATGTTCTCAAGTTCAAACGATATCTCTAAATATTCGAAACATTTAAATTTTTCCGTTAACCTACCCGAACAGGTTCAAAATACGCTTTTGAGACTAAACCAGGGAAAAACAAGCTGTCAATGAAACTGCGAATAAAATTTTGAAAAGTATGAAGATAACTTGATTGATTTGCTTCTAACTTTATTTATATATGTCTAATAAATAAATAAATAAATAAATAAATATATATTTAAATATATATATGTATATATTTATATAAATATATATATACATATTTATATATATATGTATATATATACATTATATATATATTCATATATATATATATATATATTATATATATATATATATATATATATATATATATATATTATATATATATATATATATATATATATATATATATATATATATATATATATATATATATATATATATATATATATATATATATAAATTATATAAATATATATATATATATATATATATATATATATATATATATATAAATGTATATGAATATATATATATATATATATATATATATATATATATAAATATAAATAAATAAATAAATATATATATATATATATATATATATATATATATATATATATATATATATATATTAGTAGGGGACGACCAAATACTATTCTGCCCTTAGGCTACTAATATCTCAGAATTGGCCCTTACACACATATATCCCCATATATGTATGCATACATATGTATACATGTATATATGTATATATACACATATATGTAGACACACACACACACACACACATATATATATATATATACATATATATATACACACACACACATATATATACACACATACTTTCATATATAAATATATATGTGTAAACACATTTCTATAAATTTGCAGCGATTGGTGTGTACTCACGAATGTTGGTCTTGATGGTGTTGTTGAGAACTATGGCCCGTGCGATGGCGAGGAAGAGAAAGAGGTAGTTGACGTCGCATCCGGGCACCTTCCACAGGAGTCCTGTCTTCCTCCGTCTTTCGAGGAGGCTCCTGGCCAGGAGGAAGGCAGCCAGGCAGAGCACCACCCCCCACCAACTCCACGGCAGGTGTCTCCAGCGCATCCTTCCCTTCGCCAGCAGGTAATCGCACGCAGTCGCCAGCATGGTGTCCGAAGCGAAAGTGTTCCCGATGTGGGTCAGTCGAACCCACTTTCTCCTCGGAGGTCATCCTGCTGGAAAGGAGTAGAACGACACATTTACTTTCAATCAGGCGCATACCTTGGTGTATGTTGAAAGTGGGTCGAACTTCAACGATGTGTGTGTGTATAAATATGCATATATACATGTATTTGTGTGTATATATATAGTGTGTGTATACATATATATGTTTATATATATATGTGTGTGTGTATACATGTGAAAATTTACTTGTATGAGTGTGTATTTTTACTTGCGTATACAAGTGAATATATATATATATGTATATGTATATGTATGTATATATATGTATATATGTATATGTATATATGTATATATATATGCATATATATGTATGTATATATGTATATACATATATATGTTTATATATATGCGTGTGTATACATATGGAAATTTATTTGTATGAGTGTGTATTTTTATTTTTGTTTACAAGTGAATGTATATATATATATATATATATATATATATATATATATATATATATATATATATATATATATATATATATGTATGTATGTATATATATGTATGTATATATGTATGTATGTATATATGTATATATATATATATATATATATATATATATATATATATATATATATATATATATATATATATATATGTATGTATGTATGTATATATATATGTATATATGTATGTATGTATATATGTATATATATATATATATATATATATATATATATATATATATATATATATATATATATATATATATATATATATATATATATATATATATATGTAGATACATTAGATCGATAAATAATAGATAGATAAAGACAGATAGTTAAAATTACTTATCATGTAATTCGCTCCACGCAGCAGTTGCATAGAGTTAAAATAAATATAATAATAAAACAGAACCAAATTTCTATAACACCATTAAGCTCAGTTAATGTAAAACGGAAAGGAAGAAAGAAGGATTGTGTGCGGAAGGTTTACGACTTCCAAGCACGGTTAAAACAATTGTTTGAACACGTCTGAACGTTCTTGTGATGTCCTAGACTTATTTAATAATATTAATTTAGACTACCTATTTAAAATTATCATGGATTACTTGGATGAGTTTGATATATTGGAGCATGTTACACGTTCTACTTTTAGTTCATTATTAAAAATTGTATTATTTGAAAATTATCTATGGAATGGTGAATCTAATTTCGTTCAAATTGACGGTATACCTATGGGAGGGGGATGTAGTTCCTTATTAGCTGATATCTTTCTTATTTTTTATGAAACCCGATCATTAAGTTTACATCGCACTACAGTTTGTATCGCTATGTCGACGATATCTTAATTTGTATTTATGACAAAGTCTTCTCTATTCATAATCTAAATTTTTATCATTCTTCTTTAATTTTTACTGAAACCGTTAAAGATTATCAAGGTTACCTCCCATTTCTAGATGTTAATTTAAAATTTGAAAATAATAAAATCTTATATAAACTCTATGATAAAAAAATCTAACTACAACTTTACTATTAATAAAATTTGTAACTGGAAAATATGCTTATCCACCCATATTAAATTTAATATTATTAAATTATTTAAAGCACAGTGAACGTCTTTATAGTAATCCAATTATATTTCATTCTAATTCTAATCTTTATTTAAAATTAGCTTTAAAGGCTAACCATTTCCTACTTTTTATTTATTAACAATTAAATAATTTTTTTCAAGTAGATATTAATAGGATTAATGTTTCCAATTCAGCATTAAAACTGTCATTTTAAATGACATAGTGGCAACATAAATACTGGATGAGTTGGCTTTTAGTATAGCTTTATAAATGCTTTTTTCTTCTAATTCGTATTCTAATTTCATATTCTTCAGGTCTTTTGGGTGTACGGGAACGTTCAGGCCTGTTCAAACAATCGTTTTAATCATGTATGGAAGTCGTAAACTTTCCACACTCAATCCTTCTTTCTTCCTTTAAGTTTTACAATTACTGGGCTTATGGAGTTATAGAGTTTTGATTCTGATTTTAGTTCGGTTTTATTATATATATATATATATATATATATATATATATATATATATATATATATATATATATATATATATATATATATGTGCGTGTGTGTGTGTGCGTGTGTATGTATATATGTATATGTATACATGTATATATATGTATGTAATCCATTTTTATAAAACTCCTTCACAAGGAGAAAGCTCCACAGCTAGCAATAATAAAAATGCAGTCAGGCCGACATGGAAGAGAAAAAACCCAACGTTTGAAGTCTAAATTAAACTTTATTTTAGAGCAGCAACACCTCACATCTATTCTTCTGGATAACATACAATCAAAAGCCACACGTTCACTCTTCTCTGACAGAAATGCACTGAAGAGCGAAGACAGAAAGAGTTTTCCCACAGTAGAAAACAACTTAATAAGCGAATTAAATGCAATATCAGCAAAACGCGTAAACATGTTCAGCCAACAGCTTGGAAACTGCTGTATGGACAGAAATATATATGTATGTATGTATATATATATATATATATATATATATGTATACATACATATATATATATATGTATATATATATATACATATATATATATATATATATATATATATATATATATATATATATATATATATATATATATATACATATATATATATATATACATACATATATATATATATATATATATATATATATATATATATATACATATATATATATACATATATATATATATATATATATATATATATATATATATATATATATATATATATATATATATATATATATATATATATATATATATATATATATATATATATATATATATATATATATTACATATATATATATATATATATGTGTGTGTGTGTGTGTGTGTGTGTGTGTGTGTGTATTAATTAATGAAAAAATTTGTGATATACTGAAGACCTCTTTAAACTCTTATGAAATTATATGTATAAATTAATTACACAAATATGCATCAGTCAATACAGGAACATTTCAAATTGTGCATTTTATCCCGATTCGTAAGATATAAGGGAAGACATTCCTTTAAACTTTCAAAAAATGAGTTCTATGATTTATCTGGGTTCAAAACCTATGGTTATTTCTGAGTCGTTTTAAACAATCCGCACTGAAATATTTGAATTTTATAAAACTGTACGGTCTTTGTATTTACTATCATAGCTTTTTAGGATATTCTAAAAACATGAAATACATTTCACTCGCATTAGGGTTTCTTCAAATGATGCACACTCGAAAATACTCATTTCAACACATTATACACCCACGTTGAAACTCTACTTACATGTTTCGTTTCATTTAGTATTTATAGTATTTTAAATGGAGTTTTTAGACATTAACTCAGTTAAAAAAAAATTCAATACCATGATGCAATATTTATGACATTTCTGCAAAATTTTAATACGTAGAGAAGGATACCTAATAATTAATGCTTAAAATAAGCAATTATTAATAACATTCACGTAGTGTTGCCGAAAATCTATGTACCAGTGGCGTGCGGTAGGTGTTCATGCAGGGTGTGCAGAGAGCAACAACAACAATAATAATAAAACCATAAAAATGGACATTAAACACTTCTTTAACGTTTATTATTCATTTGAACACAAAATCCGTACGTCTATCCGCATTATTAATAAAATAACGAAAAGCTTATTTCCACGAAATACTTATATTTTCAGCAAACGTAGCACCACATGGTTCCCGCCACTGTGGTGCCTCATCCGGATGTTCATTGGTGCCGACAAACTGAAAGTCTAGTCCACGTCCAGAGGATTTCGCTGCACACTGACGCAATAGAACGAACTCTTTCTTGTTCGTCATTGGATTAAATTATATTTATTGATTGTTTTTAACGTTTGGAAATCATATATTCTGCGAAAAACATCTCGAAAATTTTTAAAAACAAAACCAGGAATATGGTGTTACAGATATAACCTATATACTGTATGTAAAACACAATGAATGGTAAAATTCGGACTGTTCTGTTAGAATTCGTTTTTTTTTTCTAACAAGACAAAATTGTTTTTCAGCGAATTATTTCTATAAATATAATACATCACCGAAATTAATTTACCACACTAAAACATTTCCCTTTATATTGATGAAATACTTCTTGTATGTTTCCATGAAAACAAAATCTTACACTATATAAATTTAAACATTAAGCGTCTGCAAAATCGTATGGTCAGTTAGTCAGTTAAAAAACCAAAATCGTTTCAGTACGTAAGTCCCCGCTCTAATACAACGCTTAATAAACCGTACCTTCGGATGATCCTGAATGCCGAGTGCAGGAAAAATAGCTGCACTTTCCTCAGTGCTATAGTATGATGTGCTTGTCCAGTAGCCCGTACATATAAAGCATGATTTTTTATTAGTGCGCAGTGCGTACACATAAAAATGTCTTATGTTCGTTTGCTTTTGAACGCGCTACTTGGTGCAGCATCTAGTACCCCACGCACTGAGAGAATTCAAGCAAGCAAATCAACATAATATTTGAATATATTAAATAATATTTATTATATACCATATAAAGATAGGTAGACACAGGTGAAGAAAATTATTGTCTCTCATAATTTTGCTAGGGTGTGCAGTGCACACCCTGCACATATGGACCGCACGCCACTGCTATGTACAGTGTGTTAGTTGACATGCTCTCTGCTTTTACTTTATAAAAAAGTTTTTTTAGAAACAAAAAAAGTTCCAGCAAAACCAATTAAATAAAAATAAATAAGAAATACTTTAACTTCCTTGTATTTACAGTATTTAATTAAGTCGAAAAATAAGAAAAAAGTCTTCTATTTACAGTTTCATATAGTTGCTCGATACTACGTTCTACTCGATAACGAAATATGTTTATGTGCCTATATAGCTGTGTTACCGTATAGTTGTTGTTCTACTACAAGGCCATCTCGTATCATCGTTAAAAAAGGTAATAAGTTCATAGACTCTGTTTGCTTGGGCTTCAAATGACTTTCCCCTAGTCATCTGTTCGATCTACCAAATTTCAATTCTGGGAGACACCATCTAAGAATTAATAAAAAATGAAATCAAGATTCAACTTCCATTTTGGAAATGCTTTTTCGCTTCTCCTTTCGTGTTCCAGAGTCAATTAACCAGGGCCTGATGAAAGCACGTGCCGACTGGGCTCCTTCATTTTAGAGTCCCCCCTAAAATTTGGTATTTAATTATTAAATTTTAAATAATTTAATGAACAAAATTTGAAAATGTTTCTTGTTAATTCTTCAAGTAATATTTCATGAAACCTTATTGAGAAATGAAATAAAAACAGTTAAAATGTTGACAATTTTGTCTAAAACACACATCCAGTTTAATTATTCACATCACTCCAGTCACTTTTTTTTACTTATTACTTACTCCATGGTTCTGAGTAGAAAAATCCTTGGCTTTTCAGGTTACACTAAATTGAGTAACTGTATTCAAACTCGACTGTACTACAAAGGTATGTAAACATAAAAAAATTTAATATAAACTTTCCTCCAAAAATATTCGTTTGTATCCTCTTTTATAAGCTAATTTTTTTTGCCTTGAAAGGAGGGTAGGGGGGGCTGAAAGACTACCAGGCTCTGGGCACAGCTTTGCCTTGATGGGGCCCTGCAATTAACACATTGTATGCAGGTACGTACGTACTAGTATGTTTTCTGACGATTGATATTTGAGCGCGGGTCACGTACTAGAACGGGTTAGTGTAACAGTATGGTTTGCTTGTACGTACAAAAATAACTGTATATACAGGAAACGAAGACGAATGTTCTTGTCTACTACATAGATTCTGGAAAAATGGAGACAAATAAAAACTAGTTTTTACATTATTAGTTATAGGATTACTCTTTTCATATTTTTATAATCTAAAAATGTTTATATATAACATAATTCGAAAAAATTAAAACTATATACTACTATTTTTATTTGATTTTTCACATTTACGATACTATTATAAATTTATCCACTCAAAAATATATTTTTTGCTTACAAAAATATTATGGTTGTTATTTATATATTTCTATTTATATATTTGTTTACATATTTCGATATAAAATTAGAGAAGTTGGTTGAAAAATGAAATAATTTTCGATCAATTGAGATCGAACTGAATAAATAAATGGACGCGTAAGACTCCCGCTCTTGATACAATTCCGCTAAGAAATGTAACCGCACACAATGTGTTAAGAATGAGGAATAAACTGCATTGGAATAAATAACAAATATGATTTGAATGAGAAATAAATATTATTAAAATGCGATTCATCAGAAATAAAATACTCAAAAAATTACTAAAGATGAAAAAAACAAACAAACATAAATATGATAAATATAAACAAATATAGGTTTGGAAGTAAAAGTAATAATCCATGCATATAGCAATGTATAATCAGATTAATCGTAAAATATTTCAAAACAGTCGACTTGTTATTGTAAGGAACACTAATAACGTAAAATGAATTCAAAGTATATAATGAATAGAAGATTTTTACTTAAAGGGAAAAGTTTGTTTTTGTAAAGTAAAAGGATAAAATTGATCCATATTCGGTCATGCAGTAAAATTGAAAAATATTTTTATATTTTTGAGAAACATATAGGCAGTCTCTCAAACGAATATCGTTTTATTAAAGAGTGAAGGAAAGAAAAACTCCCGTGTAAAGCAATTTAGTAGTAACAGTAGTTAGTAGTTAATTTCATGAATTTCCAATGCCGGTGATAAAGAAATCATTTACTCAGACAAAAGCCACCCCCCAAAAAAAATATTATTTTTGGTTGTCTTACGAAGAGTGTACTGACCGAAATCAGTTTCTCATAATTTTCCGAATCCGTGGATATCTTTTTAGAACCGAAACTCCTAGCCAGTTTGTTTTCGTTTGGAGCGATACGCTCTACTGCTTAGCTTACGAGGGTACTGTTTAGCTTATGACATCTGCTTAAAGCCGATTCCGAATGTTAATGAAGATCCATGCCAACAACGGGATTCGAAACCGCGAACTCGGGCTTTGAAGAGCAGAGCTCTACCATTCGGCAAACTCCCAACCAGATGAAAGGTAACTAGTATAAAATCATCCCTTTTCAAATAATGAGAATGCCATAATAGTTAAATTTATAAACCGTTTGTGCAGAAAAAAATACAGAGTTAGAGTAAAAGAATTAACATTTTGGATAATTTTTAATTTCTAATGTTCGTTCATTACGTTCCTATACAGATAAGACTAGAAGAAATAAGTTCTTCAGAATTTTCAGAATCCGTGGATCCGATCCAGTGCACTAAATCTTGTTTGTGAAGTTTCGATTGCATACAGGCAGAGAAACTGGCCGTTTTCAATAGATAAGTTTAAAAAATGAACTGAGTTATATAATCCGTTTCTTCATTCTATGTCTGCAGGTTGTGCCAGTTTTTCACCATTCAAACTCGACTGCCAGTGCTCGGGTCTTGCAAGGTCGGGTATTACGTAACTGGGTGACGTCACGAGAGTCAGGCACGTCCCGCTGACCTGCGTTTAACCCCGTTTTGCGAGTCGGTGTTTCTGTGTTTGTAAACAAAGAACGTCTCCTGCGTTCCCATTGGAGTTATTGTTAATAAAATATTATTAG
This sequence comes from Pardosa pseudoannulata, assembly GCA_032207245.1. Lineage (NCBI taxonomy): Eukaryota > Metazoa > Arthropoda > Arachnida > Araneae > Lycosidae > Pardosa > Pardosa pseudoannulata. The sequence continues at coordinate 15,362 of JAGEOH010000598.1, forward strand.
CGCTATCTAAGGGAGTTGAATAAAACCCGAATACGATAAAAGGACGGAATACTGCAGATGGCACTAAAATGCATTTGGTTCAGAGTTACTAATTCTTGAAGAGTTCACATATCTCAATAATTTTTTTCTCTAAAAATCTGTACTTTCCATTTTTACACCGTTTAAATTTATACCATTCAAGCCTAAAATCTAAAATTATTTAGTATTCAATCCACCACATCAGCCTGTAGATCTGTTAAAGACAATGGCATTCATACTAAATTTCTTTCATGTCGTTATGATATTAACAACAGAGTTGTGGCAATCGGTTTTTCTGAATTTCACCTCTTAAATATCTTGCCAATTCTGCTGCTACATCAGATGCGCTGCAGCGACACACGTTCATTTATTTACCGCCAAACCTTAAAATTTCAAAATTACCACCGAAACCGGCTTCATATCATTTAGTCTCTAATTTGCATTGGATCTTTTCCGTGCATCGGTATTTTTATTGTCTAATTTAATGAATTTAGAATGAATATGTTCCCCGTTAGTAGACCAACACGTTGATATAGAATGATCCATACCTCAAAAGAAATAAAGTGTTGACACTGGTTTCTGTTTAAGGAACATAAAGTAAAATCTGAAAAAATGATATTGAAAAAATAGGTGGAGGGGACGCAATTCTGTTCTTATAATTCTGATGAAATATACTAAATATAGTATGAATGTATTTCTCGTAAAAAAACATACACGTTGATTGACAATGATCCATACCTCAAAAGAGATAAAGTGATGAAACTGGGGTCCGTTTGAGAAACATAAAGGAAAATCTCAAAAAATAAATTCGAAAAAATAGGGGAGGGGACGCAATTCTGTTCTTATAAATCTGATGAAATATACTAAATATAGTATGGATATATTTCTCGTTAATAGACATAAACTTTGATTTACAATGATCCATACCTCAAAAGAAATAAAGTGTTGACACTGGGATCCCAGAAATACATTCATACTATATTTAGTTTATTTCTACATAATTATAAGAACAGAAATGCGCACCCCCCCCCCTGTTTTTTCAAATTTCATATTTTCATATTTTCCTTTATATTTCTCAAACGAACTCCAGTGTCGACACTTTATTTCTTTTGAGGTATTCATCATTTTAAATCAACGTTTATGTCTATTAACGAGAAATACATTCATACTATATTTTGTATATTTCATCATAATTATAAGAACAGAATTGCGTCCCCCCAACTGGTTTTTCCAATTTTCTTTTTTCAGATTTTAGTTTATGTTTCTCAAACGGACCCCAGTGTCCACACTTTATTTCTTTTGAGGTATGGATAATTCGAAATCAACGTGTATGTCTATTTACGAAAAATACATTCATACTATATTTAGTTTATTTCATCATAATTATAAGAACAGATTTGCGTCCCCCCTGTTTTTTGAAATTTCACTTTTTCAGTTTTTCCTATATGTTTATCAAACGAACCCCAGTGTCGACACTTTATTTCTTTTGAGGTATGGATCATTGTAAATCAACGTTTATGTCTATTAAGGAGAAATACATTCATACTTTCTTTAGTATATTTCATCATATTTATAAGAACAGAATTGCGTCCCCCCCTGTTTTTTCCAATTTCATTTTTTCAGATTTTCCATTATGTTTATTAAACGAATCCCAGTGTCGACACTTTATTTCTTTTGCGCTATGGATCATTGTAAATCAACGTTTATGTCTATTAACGAGAAATACATTCATACTTTTTTTAGTATATTTCATCATAATTATAAGAACAGAACTGCGTCCCCCACCTGTTTTTTTCAATTTCATTTTTTCATATTTTCATTTATTTTCCTCAAACGAACCCCAGTGTCGATCGACACTTTATTTCTTTTGAGGTATGCATCATTTTAAATCAATGTTTATGTCTATAAACGAGAAATACATTCATACTATATTTAGTATATTTCATCATATTTATAAGAACAGAATTGAGTCCCCCCCCCGTTTTTTCAAATTTCATTTTTTTCTTGTAGATCTCTTCAAGAGGAACACGTACATGCCACATTTGTTTGAAATCAACCTTACTTAAAAGTGTTTCAAGCGTCCCTAGAGTTTTAAATATATTTCCATTTTATTTGTTTTTCTATTAGGCGAGATGGGGACAACCATACCGTTCTGTCCATTATCTTAAAACATTTAATATTATATAAGGGCGTGTAGATCTCTTCAAGGCGAACACGTACATACCATATTTATTTAATTTCAACATTACTTAAAAGATTTTTATGCTTTCCTTCAGTTTTAAAGATTTTTTTGTTTTATTTTTTTCCAGTAGGCGAGATGGGGACACCCATATCGTTCTCTCCATTATCTTAAAACTCTGAATATTATATATCGGCGTGTAGATCCTCTGAAGTCGAATACGTACATACAACATTTGTTTGATTTCAACTTAACTTAAAAGAGGTTCAAGCGTCCATTCTATTTTAAGATATTTTTAGTGTATTTTTTTCCATTAATCGAGATAGGGACACCCATAACGGTTTCTCCATTATTATAGAACATTGACAATTTTATATGAGCTTGTAGATCTCTTCAAGACGAACATGTAGATACCACATTTGTTTGATTTCAACATAACTCAAAATAATTTCATGTTTCCCTTCAGTTTTAAAGATATTTTTAGTGAATTTTTTAAGGAGATGGGGACGCTCATAACATTCTCTCCATTATTTAAACACGCTGAATATGATATATGGGCGTGTAGATCCTCTGAAGGCGAATACGTACCTACAAAATTTGTTTTATTTAAAAATAACTTAAAGGAGTTTCACGCGTCCCTTCAGTTTAAAAGATATTGTTAGGGTATTATTTTCAATTACGCGAGATAGGGACACACAAAACGGTCTCTCAATTATCTTAAAACATTGAATATTATATATCGGCGTGTAGATCTCTTCAAGAAGAACACGGACATAAAACATTTGTTTGAATTTAATATAACGTAAAAGAGTTTCACGCGTCCGTTTAGTTTTAAAGACATTTTTAGTGTAATTTTTTAAATTAGTCGAGATGGGAACAGGCATAACGGTCTCTCCATTATCTTAAAACATTGAATATTATATATGGGCGTGTAGATCTCTTCAAGAGGAACACGTACATACCACATTTGTTTGAATTTAATATAACGTAAAAGAGTTTCACGCGTCCGTTTAGTTTTAAAGACATTTTTAGTGTAATTTTTTAAATTAGTCGAGATGGGAACAGGCATAACGGTCTCTCCATTATCTTAAAACATTGAATATTATGCATGGGCAGTAAGATCTCTTCAAGACAAACACGCACATACTATATTTGTTATATTTCAACAAAACTAAAAAAGAGTTTCACGCGTCCCTTCAGTTTTAGAGATATTTTTAATGTATTTTTTTTTTCAGTTACACGAGATGAGGACACACATAACGGTCTCTCCATTATCTTAAAACATAGAATATTATATATGGGCTTGTAGATATCATCAAGACGAGCAAGTACAAACCACATTTGTTATAATTTAGAAAAACTAAAAAAAGAGTTTCACCCGTCCCTTCAGTTTTAAAGATATTTTAAGTGTATTTTTTTTATTAGTCAAGATGGGGACACACATAACGGTCTCTCCATTATATTAAAACTTTGAATATTATATATGGGCGTGTAGATCTCTTCAATACAAATACGTACATACCACATTTGTTTTATTTCAACACAACCTAAAAGAATTTCACGCGTCCCTTCAGTTTAAAAGATATTTTTAGTGTATTTTTTCCATTACGCGAGATAATACACCCATAACGGTCTCTTCCTTATCTTAAAACGTTGAATATTATATATGGGCGTGTAGATCTCTTAAAGACAAATACATACATACCACATTTGTTTATTTTAATATAACGTAAAAGAGTTTCATGCGTCCCTTCAATTTTAAAGATATTTTTAATGTAATTTTTTCCATTAGTCGAGATGGGGACAGGCATAACGGTCTCTCCATTATCTTAAAACATTGAATATTTTATATGAGCGTGTAGATCTCTTCAAGACAAACACGTACATACCTCATTTGTTATATTTAAAAAAAAACGTAAAAGAGTCTAAACCGTCCCTTCAGTTTTAAAGATATTGTTAGTGTAATTTTTTTTCCATGACGCGAGATGGGGACACCCATAACGGTCTCTTCATTATCTTATAACATTAAATATTATATATGGGAGTGTAAATTTTTTCAAAAGGATATACGATATCACGTATATACCACATTTGTTTGACTTAAATATACCGTAAAAGATTTTCAATCGTCCCTTTAGTTTTAAAGATATTTTTTGTCTATTTTTTCCATTAGCCGAGAAGGGGAAACCCATAACAGTCTTTGCGTTATCTTAAAACATTGAATATTATATATGTTCGTGTTGATCTCTTTAAGACGAACACGTACACACAACATTTGTTATATTTCAACAAAACTTAAAAGAGTTCGACAAGTCCCATCTGTTTTAAAGATAATTTTAGTGTTTTTTTTCCATAAGTCATAACGGTCTCTCCATTATCTTAAAACATAGAATATTATATATGGGCGTGTAGATCTCTTAGAGGGGATCACGAACATACCAC
>JAGEOH010000598.1:25000-36619 GCA_032207245.1 Pardosa pseudoannulata
TTAATTATTTTTTCTTTTTTTTTATTTTTTATTTTAAAATTAAATTAAGATTTTAACTTTTTTTTTATTATATTTTTTTTTTCAATAACTTTTAACAATAAATATTTTATTTTTATTTTTATTTAATTTTTTTTTATTTTTTATTTTTTTTTAATTAAATAAATTTTGTTTTATTTAAAAAATATCCATTTGTTGACTTTAAAATAAAACATTTTATTTTTCATTTTTTTTTTTTTTTTTTTTTTTTTTTCCTTTATTTTAATATATATATTAAATAACTTTCACTAAATTAATATTAATATATTGTAGATCTCTTCAAGAGGAACACTTACCACAATTTTTATTAATTTAAATATTTTATTTTTTCTGATTTTTTTAGTTTTTTCATTTTATTTTCGGTTCGGGACAAATAACTCTCCTTAACTATAAACTAATATTATATATGGGCGTGTAGATCTCTTCAAGAGGAACACGTACATACCACATTTGACTTTAAAATAATTAAAATATTTTAATTTTTTGTTGTTTTTTATTTTTATTTTTCTTTAACACCCATAAAAATCATAAACATTTAAACTAATATTATATATTTGTAGATCTCTTCAAGAGGAATTACATTTTGTTTTAATTATTTTATTTTTATTTTTAGTTTTTTCATTTTATTCTTTTTCTAAAAATATAATTTTAAAACTAATATTTATTTTATGAAAACCTAAAGAAAATAATTAATATTTTCTTTTGATTTTTTCATTTTTTTTTTTTTTTAGACACACAATTTTTTTTATTTAATAATTATATTTAGATCTTTCAAGAGGAACGTATACCACATTGTTTGACTTTAAAATAATTAATACCTTTTATATTTTTTTTTTTTTATATTTTTCTTAAAAACATTTTTAAAATAATTAATTATAATTTTTTTTATTTATTTTTTATTTTCATTTTATTTTTTTTTATTTATTTCAAATAATAATTAACAATAATTAACTTATCTTTTATTTTTTTATTTTAATTTTTTATTTTTCTTTTTTAGTTTTTATTATTATTTTTTTTTTTTATAACTTTTAAACTTAATAATTATTTTATTTTATTTTATTATTTTATTTATTTTTTTTTAAAAAAAATAATTTTTGTTTTATAAAAAAATTTTTTTTATTAATTTTTTTAGTTTTTTCATTTTATCGACACCCATAAATTTTAAATAAACTATTTTTTATTATATTATTTGTAGATTTTCAAGAGGAACACGTACAACGTTTGACTTTAAAATATAATACCTTTTATTCCTTTTTTATTTTTTTTTATTTTTTTATTTCCTTCAACTTTTTTAACACCCATTATTAAATTTAAAAAATAGATCTTTTTATTTTTGACTTTAAAATAATTTTTTATTCCTTTATTATTTTTTTTTTTTTTTATTTTTCCGGTTTTAGACGGGGACACCCATAACTCATCTAAACTATTTAATATTATATATGGGCGTGTAGATCTCTTCAAGAGGAACACGTACATACCACATTTGTTTGACTTTAAAATAATTAAAATACCTTTTATTCCTTCCTTCTGATTTTTTAGTTTTTTCATTTTATTTTTCCGGTTTCCTCCAGACGGGGACACCCATAACTCATCCTTAACTCACCTAAACTATTTAATATTATATATGGGCGTGTAGATCTCTTCAAGAGGAACACGTACATACCACATTTGTTTGACTTTAAAATAATTAAAATACCTTTTATCCCTTCCTTCTGATTTTTTAGTTTTTTTCATTTTATTTTTCCGGTTTCCTCCAGACGGGGACACCCATAACTCATCCTTAACTCACCTAAACTATTTAATATTATATATGGGCGTGTAGATCTCTTCAAGAGGAACACGTACATACCACATTTGTTTGACTTTAAAATAATTAAAATACCTTTTATCCCTTCCTTCTGATTTTTTAGTTTTTTCATTTTATTTTTTCCGGTTTCCTCCAGACGGGGACACCCATAACTCATCCTTAACTCACCTAAACTATTTAATATTATATATGGGCGTGTAGATCTCTTCAAGAGGAACACGTACATACCACATTTGTTTGACTTTAAAATAATTAAAATACCTTTTATCCCTTCCTTCTGATTTTTTAGTTTTTTCATTTTTTTTTTTCCGGTTTCCTCCAGACGGGGACACCCATAACTCATCCTTAACTCACCTAAACTATTTAATATTATATATGGGCGTGTAGATCTCTTCAAGAGGAACACGTACATACCACATTTGTTTGACTTTAAAATAATTAAAATACCTTTTATCCCTTCCTTCTGATTTTTTAGTTTTTTCATTTTATTTTTCCGGTTTCCTCCAGACGGGGACACCCATAACTCATCCTTAACTCACCTAAACTATTTAATATTATATATGGGCGTGTAGATCTCTTCAAGAGGAACACGTACATACCACATTTGTTTGACTTTAAAATAATTAAAGTACCTTTTATCCCTTCCTTCTGATTTTTTAGTTTTTTTCATTTTATTTTTCCGGTTTCCTCCAGACGGGGACACCCATAACTCATCCTTAACTCACCTAAACTATTTAATATTATATATGGGCGTGTAGATCTCTTCAAGAGGAACACGTACATACCACATTTGTTTGACTTTAAAATAATTAAAATACCTTTTATTCCTTCCTTCTGATTTTTTAGTTTTTTCATTTTATTTTTCCGGTTTCCTCCAGACGGGGACACCCATAACTCATCCTTAACTCACCTAAACCTTCTGATTTTTTAGTTTTTTCATTTTATTTTTCCGGTTTCCTCCAGACGGGGACACCCATAACGCATCCTTAACTCACCTAAACTATTTAATATTATATATGGGCGTGTAGTTCTCTTCAAGAGGAACACGTACATACCACATTTGTTTGACTTTAAAATAATTAAAATACCTTTTATTCCTTCCTTCTGATTTTTTAGTTTTTTCATTTTATTTTTCCGGTTTCCTCCAGACGGGGACACCCATAACTCATCCTTAACTCACCTAAACTATTTAATATTATATATGGACGTGTAGATCTCTTCAAGAGGAACACGTACATACCACATTTGTTTGACTTTAAAATAATTAAAATACCTTTTATCCCTTCCTTCTGATTTTTTAGTTTTTTCATTTTATTTTTCCGGTTTCCTCCAGACGGGGACACCCATAACTCATCCTTAACTCACCTAAACTATTTAATATTATATATGGGCGTGTAGATCTCTTCAAGAGGAACACGTACATACCACATTTGTTTGACTTTAAAATAATTAAAATACCTTTTATCCCTTCCTTCTGATTTTTTAGTTTTTTCATTTTATTTTTCCGGTTTCTTCCAGACGGGGACACCCATAACTCATCCTTAACTCACCTAAACTATTTAATATTATATATGGCGGTGTAGATCTCTTCAAGAGGAACACGTACATACCACATTTGTTTGACTTTAAAATAATTAAAATACCTTTTATCCCTTCCTTCTGATTTTTTAGTTTTTTCATTTTATTTTTCCGGTTTCTTCCAGACGGGGACACCCATAACTCATCCTTAACTCACCTAAACTATTTAATATTATATATGGGCGTGTAGATCTCTTCAAGAGGAACACGTACATACCACATTTGTTTGACTTTAAAATAATTAAAATACCTTTTATTCCTTCCTTCTGATTTTTTAGTTTTTTCATTTTATTTTTCCGGTTTCTTCCAGACGGGGACACCCATAACTCATCCTTAACTCACCTAAACTATTTAATATTATATATGGGCGTGTAGATCTCTTCAAGAGGAACACGTACATACCACATTTGTTTGACTTTAAAATAATTAAAATACCTTTTATCCCTTCCTTCTGATTTTTTAGTTTTTTCATTTTATTTTTCCGGTTTTCTCCAGACGGGGACACCCATAACTCATCCTTAACTCACCTAAACTATTTAATATTATATATGGGCGTGTAGATCTCTTCAAGAGGAACACGTACATACCACATTTGTTTGACTTTAAAATAATTAAAATACCTTTTATCCCTTCCTTCTGATTTTTTAGTTTTTTCATTTTATTTTTCCGGTTTCCTCCAGACGGGGACACCCATAACTCATCCTTAACTCACCTAAACTATTTAATATTATATATGGGCGTGTAGATCTCTTCAAGAGGAACACGTACATACCACATTTGTTTGACTTTAAAATAATTAAAATACCTTTTATCCCTTCCTTCTGATTTTTTAGTTTTTTCATTTTATTTTTCCGGTTTCCTCCAGACGGGGACACCCATAACTCATCCTTAACTCACCTAAACTATTTAATATTATATATGGGCGTGTAGATCTCTTCAAGAGGAACACGTACATACCACATTTGTTTGACTTTAAAATAATTAAAATACCTTTTATTCCTTCCTTCTGATTTTTTAGTTTTTTCATTTTATTTTTCCGGTTTCCTCCAGACGGGGACACCCATAACTCATCCTTAACTCACCTAAACTATTTAATATTATATATGGGCGTGTAGATCTCTTCAAGAGGAACACGTACATACCACATTTGTTTGACTTTAAAATAATTAAAATACCTTTTATCCCTTCCTTCTGATTTTTTTAGTTTTTTCATTTTATTTTTCCGGTTTCTTCCAGACGGGGACACCCATAACTCATCCTTAACTCACCTAAACTATTTAATATTATATATGGACGTGTAGATCTCTTCAAGAGGAACACGTACATACCACATTTGTTTGACTTTAAAATAATTAAAATACCTTTTATCCCTTCCTTCTGATTTTTTAGTTTTTTCATTTTATTTTTCCGGTTTCCTCCAGACGGGGACACCCATAACTCATCCTTAACTCACCTAAACTATTTAATATTATATATGGACGTGTAGATCTCTTCAAGAGGAACACGTACATACCACATTTGTTTGACTTTAAAATAATTAAAATACCTTTTATCCCTTCCTTCTGATTTTTTAGTTTTTTTCATTTTATTTTTCCGGTTTCCTCCAGACGGGGACACCCATAACTCATCCTTAACTCACCTAAACTATTTAATATTATATATGGGCGTGTAGATCTCTTCAAGAGGAACACGTACATACCACATTTGTTTGACTTTAAAATAATTAAAATACCTTTTATTCCTTCCTTCTGATTTTTTAGTTTTTTCATTTTATTTTTCCGGTTTCCTCCAGACGGGGACACCCATAACTCATCCTTAACTCACCTAAACTATTTAATATTATATATGGACGTGTAGATCTCTTCAAGAGGAACACGTACATACCACATTTGTTTGACTTTAAAATAATTAAAATACCTTTTATCCCTTCCTTCTGATTTTTTAGTTTTTTCATTTTATTTTTCCGGTTTCCTCCAGACGGGGACACCCATAACTCATCCTTAACTCACCTAAACTATTTAATATTATATATGGGTGTGTAGATCTCTTCAAGAGGAACACGTACATACCACATTTGTTTGACTTTAAAATAATTAAAATACCTTTTATCCCTTCCTTCTGATTTTTTAGTTTTTTCATTTTATTTTTCCGGTTTCCTCCAGACGGGGACACCCATAACTCATCCTTAACTCACCTAAACTATTTAATATTATATATGGGCGTGTAGATCTCTTCAAGAGGAACACGTACATACCACATTTGTTTGACTTTAAAATAATTAAAATACCTTTTATTCCTTCCTTCTGATTTTTTAGTTTTTTCATTTTATTTTTCCGGTTTCCTCCAGACGGGGACACCCATAACTCATCCTTAACTCACCTAAACTATTTAATATTATATATGGGCGTGTAGATCTCTTCAAGAGGAACACGTACATACCACATTTGTTTGACTTTAAAATAATTAAAATACCTTTTATTCCTTCCTTCTGATTTTTTAGTTTTTTCATTTTATTTTTCCGGTTTCTTCCAGACGGGGACACCCATAACTCATCCTTAACTCACCTAAACTATTTAATATTATATATGGGCGTGTAGATCTCTTCAAGAGGAACACGTACATACCACATTTGTTTGACTTTAAAATAATTAAAATACCTTTTATCCCTTCCTTCTGATTTTTTAGTTTTTTCATTTTATTTTTCCGGTTTCCTCCAGACGGGGACACCCATAACTCATCCTTAACTCACCTAAACTATTTAATATTATATATGGGCGTGTAGATCTCTTCAAGAGGAACACGTACATACCACATTTGTTTGACTTTAAAATAATTAAAATACCTTTTATCCCTTCCTTCTGATTTTTTAGTTTTTTCATTTTATTTTTCCGGTTTCCTCCAGACGGGGACACCCATAACTCATCTAAACTATTTAATATTATATATGGGCGTGTAGATCTCTTCAAGAGGAACACGTACATACCACATTTGTTTGACTTTAAAATAATTAAAATACCTTTTATCCCTTCCTTCTGATTTTTTAGTTTTTTCATTTTATTTTTCTGGTTTCCTCCAGACGGGGACACCCATAACTCATCCTTAACTCACCTAAACTATTTAATATTATATATGGGCGTGTAGATCTCTTCAAGAGGAACACGTACATACCACATTTGTTTGACTTTAAAATAATTAAAATACCTTTTATTCGTTCCTTCTGATTTTTTAGTTTTTTCATTTTATTTTTCCGGTTTCCTCCAGACGGGGACACCCATAACTCATCCTTAACTCACCTAAACTATTTAATATTATATATGGGCGTGTAGATCTCTTCAAGAGGAACACGTACATACCACATTTGTTTGACTTTAAAATAATTAAAATACCTTTTATCCCTTCCTTCTGATTTTTTAGTTTTTTCATTTTATTTTTCCGGTTTTTCCAGACGGGGACACCCATAACTCATCCTTAACTCACCTAAACTATTTAATATTATATATGGGCGTGTAGATCTCTTCAAGAGGAACACGTACATACCACATTTGTTTGACTTTAAAATAATTAAAATACCTTTTATTCCTTCCTTCTGATTTTTTAGTTTTTTCATTTTATTTTTCCGGTTTCCTCCAGACGGGGACACCCATAACTCATCCTTAACTCACCTAAACTATTTAATATTATATATGGGCGTGTAGATCTCTTCAAGAGGAACACGTACATACCACATTTGTTTGACTTTAAAATAATTAAAATACCTTTTATCCCTTCCTTCTGATTTTTTAGTTTTTTCATTTTATTTTTCCGTTTTCCTCCAGACGGGGACACCCATAACTCATCCTTAACTCACCTAAACTATTTAATATTATATATGGGCGTGTAGATCTCTTCAAGAGGAACACGTACATACCACATTTGTTTGACTTTAAAATAATTAAAATACCTTTTATCCCTTCCTTCTGATTTTTTAGTTTTTTCATTTTATTTTTCCGGTTTCCTCCAGACGGGGACACCCATAACTCATCCTTAACTCACCTAAACTATTTAATATTATATATGGGCGTGTAGATCTCTTCAAGAGGAACACGTACATACCACATTTGTTTGACTTTAAAATAATTAAAATACCTTTTATCCCTTCCTTCTGATTTTTTAGTTTTTTCATTTTATTTTTCCGGTTTCCTCCAGACGGGGACACCCATAACTCATCCTTAACTCACCTAAACTATTTAATATTATATATGGGCGTGTAGATCTCTTCAAGAGGAACACGTACATACCACATTTGTTTGACTTTAAAATAATTAAAATACCTTTTATTCCTTCCTTCTGATTTTTTAGTTTTTTCATTTTATTTTTCCGGTTTCCTCCAGACGGGGACACCCATAACTCATCCTTAACTCACCTAAACTATTTAATATTATATATGGGCGTGTAGATCTCTTCAAGAGGAACACGTACATACCACATTTGTTTGACTTTAAAATAATTAAAATACCTTTTATCCCTTCCTTCTGATTTTTTAGTTTTTTCATTTTATTTTTCCGGTTTCCTCCAGACGGGGACACCCATAACTCATCCTTAACTCACCTAAACTATTTAATATTATATATGGGCGTGTAGATCTCTTCAAGAGGAACACGTACATACCACATTTGTTTGACTTTAAAATAATTAAAATACCTTTTATCCCTTCCTTCTGATTTTTTAGTTTTTTCATTTTATTTTTCCGGTTTCCTCCAGACGGGGACACCCATAACTCATCCTTAACTCACCTAAACTATTTAATATTATATATGGGCGTGTAGATCTCTTCAAGAGGAACACGTACATACCACATTTGTTTGACTTTAAAATAATTAAAATACCTTTTATCCCTTCCTTCTGATTTTTTAGTTTTTTCATTTTATTTTTCCGGTTTCCTCCAGACGGGGACACCCATAACTCATCCTTAACTCACCTAAACTATTTAATATTATATATGGGCGTGTAGATCTCTTCAAGAGGAACACGTACATACCACATTTGTTTGACTTTAAAATAATTAAAATACCTTTTATCCCTTCCTTCTGATTTTTTAGTTTTTTCATTTTATTTTTCCGGTTTCCTCCAGACGGGGACACCCATAACTCATCCTTAACTCACCTAAACTATTTAATATTATATATGGACGTGTAGATCTCTTCAAGAGGAACACGTACATACCACATTTGTTTGACTTTAAAATAATTAAAATACCTTTTATCCCTTCCTTCTGATTTTTTAGTTTTTTCATTTTATTTTTCCGGTTTCCTCCAGACGGGGACACCCATAACTCATCCTTAACTCACCTAAACTATTTAATATTATATATGGGCGTGTAGATCTCTTCAAGAGGAACACGTACATACCACATTTGTTTGACTTTAAAATAATTAAAATACCTTTTATCCCTTCCTTCTGATTTTTTAGTTTTTTCATTTTATTTTTCCGGTTTCCTCCAGACGGGGACACCCATAACTCATCCTTAACTCACCTAAACTATTTAATATTATATATGGGCGTGTAGATCTCTTCAAGAGGAACACGTACATACCACATTTGTTTGACTTTAAAATAATTAAAATACCTTTTATCCCTTCCTTCTGATTTTTTAGTTTTTTCATTTTATTTTTCCGGTTTCCTCCAGACGGGGACACCCATAACTCATCCTTAACTCACCTAAACTATTTAATATTATATATGGACGTGTAGATCTCTTCAAGAGGAACACGTACATACCACATTTGTTTGACTTTAAAATAATTAAAATACCTTTTATCCCTTCCTTCTGATTTTTTAGTTTTTTCATTTTATTTTTCCGGTTTCCTCCAGACGGGGACACCCATAACTCATCCTTAACTCACCTAAACTATTTAATATTATATATGGGCGTGTAGATCTCTTCAAGAGGAACACGTACATACCACATTTGTTTGACTTTAAAATAATTAAAATACTTTTTATCCCTTCCTTCTGATTTTTTAGTTTTTTCATTTTATTTTTCCGGTTTCCTCCAGACGGGGACACCCATAACTCATCCTTAACTCACCTAAACTATTTAATATTATATATGGGCGTGTAGATCTCTTCAAGAGGAACACGTACATACCACATTTGTTTGACTTTAAAATAATTAAAATACCTTTTATCCCTTCCTTCTGATTTTTTAGTTTTTTCATTTTATTTTTCCGGTTTCCTCCAGACGGGGACACCCATAACTCATCCTTAACTCACCTAAACTATTTAATATTATATATGGGCGTGTAGATCTCTTCAAGAGGAACACGTACATACCACATTTGTTTGACTTTAAAATAATTAAAATACCTTTTATCCCTTCCTTCTGATTTTTTAGTTTTTTCATTTTATTTTTCCGGTTTCCTGAAGACGGGGACACCCATAACTCATCCTTAACTCACCTAAACTATTTAATATTATATATGGGCGTGTAGATCTCTTCAAGAGGAACACGTACATACCACATTTGTTTGACTTTAAAATAATTAAAATACCTTTTATCCCTTCCTTCTGATTTTTTTAGTTTTTTCATTTTATTTTTCCGGTTTCCTCCAGACGGGGACACCCATAACTCATCCTTAACTCACCTAAACTATTTAATATTATATATGGGCGTGTAGATCTCTTCAAGAGGAACACGTACATACCACATTTGTTTGACTTTAAAATAATTAAAATACCTTTTATCCCTTCCTTCTGATTTTTTAGTTTTTTCATTTTATTTTTCCGGTTTCCTCCAGACGGGGACACCCATAACTCATCCTTAACTCACCTAAACTATTTAATATTATATATGGGCGTGTAGATCTCTTCAAGAGGAACACGTACATACCACATTTGTTTGACTTTAAAATAATTAAAATACCTTTTATCCCTTCCTTCTGATTTTTTAGTTTTTTTCATTTTATTTTTCCGGTTTCCTCCAGACGGGGACACCCATAACTCATCCTTAACTCACCTAAACTATTTAATATTATATATGGGCGTGTAGATCTCTTCAAGAGGAACACGTACATACCACATTTGTTTGACTTTAAAATAATTAAAATACCTTTTATCCCTTCCTTCTGATTTTTTAGTTTTTTCATTTTATTTTTCCGGTTTCCTCCAGACGGGGACACCCATAACTCATCCTTAACTCACCTAAACTATTTAATATTATATATGGGCGTGTAGATCTCTTCAAGAGGAACACGTACATACCACATTTGTTTGACTTTAAAATAATTAAAATACCTTTTATCCCTTCCTTCTGATTTTTTAGTTTTTTCATTTTATTTTTCCGGTTTCCTCCAGACGGGGACACCCATAACTCATCCTTAACTCACCTAAACTATTTAATATTATATATGGGCGTGTAGATCTCTTCAAGAGGAACACGTACATACCACATTTGTTTGACTTTAAAATAATTAAAATACCTTTTATCCCTTCCTTCTGATTTTTTAGTTTTTTCATTTTATTTTTCCGGTTTCCTCCAGACGGGGACACCCATAACTCATCCTTAACTCACCTAAACTATTTAATATTATATATGGACGTGTAGATCTCTTCAAGAGGAACACGTACATACCACATTTGTTTGACTTTAAAATAATTAAAATACCTTTTATTCCTTCCTTCTGATTTTTTAGTTTTTTCATTTTATTTTTCCGGTTTCCTCCAGACGGGGACACCCATAACTCATCCTTAACTCACCTAAACTATTTAATATTATATATCGGCGTGTAGATCTCTTCAAGAGGAACACGTACATACCACATTTGTTTGACTTTAAAATAATTAAAATACCTTTTAT
Organism: Pardosa pseudoannulata; assembly: GCA_032207245.1. NCBI lineage: Eukaryota > Metazoa > Arthropoda > Arachnida > Araneae > Lycosidae > Pardosa > Pardosa pseudoannulata. Next base: position 36,256 of record JAGEOH010000598.1, read on the forward strand.
CCCTTCCTTCTGATTTTTTAGTTTTTTTCATTTTATTTTTCCGGTTTCCTCCAGACGGGGACACCCATAACTCATCCTTAACTCACCTAAACTATTTAATATTATATATGGGAGTGTAGATCTCTTCAAGAGGAACACGTACATACCACATTTGTTTGACTTTAAAATAATTAAAATACCTTTTATTCCTTCCTTCTGATTTTTTAGTTTTTTCATTTTATTTTTCCGGTTTCCTCCAGACGGGGACACCCATAACTCATCCTTAACTCACCTAAACTATTTAATATTATATATGGGCGTGTAGATCTCTTCAAGAGGAACACGTACATACCACATTTGTTTGACTTTAAAATAATTAAAATAC
>JAGEOH010000599.1:0-20000 GCA_032207245.1 Pardosa pseudoannulata
GTGTAATAAATATAAAAAATTAATATCTGAGTTCTGAAACTGATTGACATTACAATAATTTTATTTTACTTTGTACAGAAAAATAGAAAATAAATGTGAATGAGAGTAAAAATTAATTTGCTATACATTTCGCCGCCTCGTAATTGCAATAATAAATGATAAATAAAATAATAAATTATAATTCTGATGAACATATTTTATTAAATGCATAAATAAAAAAAATTTAACATTTAAACATTTTAAAATGTCTTAGCGACACATTTAATTATGGAGTCTCATAATTTTTTAAAATTAGTTGAAATGTAACATTTCCATTGATTATTTCTGCAATATACGTATTTTTTTTACATAACCCTGAATGAATGTTGGATAGAGACCTAAGCATTAGTATCGCCCTCTAATAGCAATTTTCTGAACAAATTGTGTTAATATCAGTGTTAAAGGGTAGGTATAATCTACACAAGCCTCTTTGTAGAGCACACTGTGAAAGTTACATTGATGTAAAGTTATATTGCAAGCCTACAACACGATGATTTGAAGTGTTAAATTATAGATAGTTTAAAATAAATATCATTTTTTAAAAATAATAATTTGTAATTCTTTCTCTGTCTTGATTGTGTAGAATTAAAAGATTCTACCAGACATAATCAATTTTAACAGTAAAAATCAGTTGGAAATTTTGTTACACATTTAAAATTTAACAGATTCATTTCATTCTCTTACTCTCTCTCTCTCTCTCTCTCTCTATATATATATATATATATATATATATATATATATATATATATATATATATATGTATATATATATATATATATATATATGTATATATATATATATATATATATATATATATATATATATATATATATATATATATATATATATATAAATATATATATATATATATATATATATATATATATATATATATATATATATATATATATATATATATATATATATATATATATATATATATATATATGTATGTATGTATATATACAGATTTAGTGACACCCAATTGAAATCTCTTAAAATATGCGATCACTTACGCTGCTTGTGATGCTGATACCTGTATCGTCTATCACATCACCACGAGTTCAAGACTATAACATCTATAAATTTTGGTATTTCAAATACTACTGTATTTTCCACTCTAAACTGAAATCAATCCTGCATATTTCAATAGATTTTTCTATTCATGAGATGAAAATAAAGTTATAGCGAATTACAATATTTGTGTCATCTATAACGTTCCTACATAATTGAAGCTTTAAAAAAATGTGTTTATCAGGAGAAAGAATATTCAGATTGGGCTTACGATACACTACAATCTATTTAAATTAGCTTAATGGAAATTTTTTTACTGATATAAATGCATACATAATCGAACTTATATAATAATTTAATTAATTATGGTCAGTATATTTTAAATTTTGAATTTTTAAGTATTAAGAAAAGGTTTTCATATTTTTTAAGTTTAAAATTTTATATAGAAAAATATCTTATGCACGAAACTTTAAGGATCCATACTGTTAAAACGTAGTGCTAATATATTTGTAATTAAATTTGTATTGTTAGTTTAAATCAATTTCGTATATCTTATTCGCAAATTTATTTCGTCTAAGCCCGATTATTAGAGGTAAATAAATCAAATAGGATGGATTATACACTAAATTTAAAGGGGGCCAAAAGGACTGCGTTCGTGGTGATCACACGTGCGAGATCCGAAGTCTCTTTACACTGGACAGAGCCGTCCACACGTCCGCAGACCCAGCTCCATACCGCTAGGGTTACAGCACAAAAGCAACTGGTGCTAGCTGGAAGGAATCTTTAAAATGCGTACAGGTGTCAGGTCTTATAATGTTACTGAAAAATCGAGTTGAAATTGGAGAGCGTAAATGGAATCAGTGTAAAAATGACATCAATTCAGATATAATTTTACAAGTGATTATTTAAAGTAATAATTTAATAATTAATTGTTATCCTTTGAACACCCTAAAATTTTATTTGGAGTCGCGTAAACCATCATAAGAACTGGACCTTCTTCTCTAAGAACTAACAAATTTAGAAATTCCTGTATCTAACACAATTTTCTTATGGTAGCTGTATACTCTATTTCTCTTTGATGGTTTTTTTCTGTTTTTGATAACTTTCTAATTTATTTATTATTAATCTTGTGTTATAAAAACCGATTGTCTAAAAATATATTTTAAAATATATCGCATATTTACTTGTTACCACATCAGATTTAGGATGCGAAATAAGCCGATATATCTATAAGGGCGAATTAATAGATATTAATATCATTTTTGTACAGATTTTTATTAATTCCATTAAGGAGAAATTATAAAATATAAGATAATTTGATTATTAATAAACATAAAAACTTAACATATAAAACATTTTGCTGTACAACTAAATGTAACAACTTATTATATAATTTTTTAATTTTTTTGATTCACAAATACAAGTCTAAATATTACTTTAAAAATAACAAATTAAAAGTATTACTTATTAAATGAGTTAAAAGAATAGTAGATAGAAAATGGGGGTTCTGCCCCACGGAGTCACGGGAGCCCTACGTCACCCGTGACGTAGGTGATAACGTTATCTTATCTACGATAACGTTATCTATGTCGAGTGGAGTGGAGTAGTAGGAGTCCTGTCGTAACCTTTTACGAGGGTGAAACCGAAACTAGAAGTTTCTGTAGGAAGGAATGGCAACGGTTCATTTTTTCGAAAGTTTGTAGGAACGGTATGGCAACGACTTGAAATGTGGATACGAAATTTTAGTGCTGCCACCTGTTGTTGAAATGAGTTAATTTGGAATTTTGTAGTGCTGCCATCTGTTGAGGGATGTACGATCTTTGTAAAATATATGTGTACCGGGAATCGAACGTGGAACTCCACGGTGGGAAGCCAGTGACTTATCCACTGGGCCACAAAGATTTGTCAGAGGGAGAGTTAAAATGCAAGCCATGAATTTTCGAAACACGAATACCGCTTTCTTTCACTTTTAAATAAAATATTTAATTCAATTTCTTTTACAGACACGATAATGCTACCTTTTGTAGTAAATTTATATTTCTTTTTCTAACAAAATATTTCACCGACATACCAGGATGTACTCATATCAATAAAATATGTAAATGACGAATTTTCGAGACTATAACATTTGTGGATGTTGAAAAGAATAGTTTAAACTTAGAACTTTTAATTAAGTTTTTAGTTTAGAAAATTTTATTTATTACAGAACTTTCAAAATCCTCTATTACAAATTTTTATGCGAAAAGTTTTTTTTTTTTTTTTTTTTTCTTAAATTTAGAATTGTTATATATTTTATTTTGTTACAGAAATTGATATTTTTATTTTTCAAAACTTTTCTTAAGTTGCGAATTTCTTTAAAACACAAATACTTATTAACTAATTTTCTTCTAATATTAGAAAATAAATTTTCCCATTCTAAGTACATTTCATTGTATTTTCAGACTTTGTAAAGTCGATAGAATTTTAACTCAGTTTTTAGCTTAGAACATTTTATTTATTACTTTCAAAATCCTCTGTTACAAATTTTTGTGCGAAAAGTTTTTAAAATATTTTTTTCTTAAATTTAGAATTGTTATATATTTTATTTTGTTACAGAGATTAATATTTTTATTTTTCAAAACTTTTTTTTTTAGTTGCAAATTTCTTTAAAACTCAAATACTTATTTATTGACTTTCTGCTAATATTAGAAAATAAATTTTCCCTCTCGAAGTACATTTCATTGTATTTTCAGACTTTGTAAAGTCGATAGAACTTTTAACTCAGTTTTTTAGCTTAGAAAATTTTATTTATTACAGAACTTTCAAAATCCTCTGTTACAAATTTTTGTGCGAAAAGTTTTTAAATTTTTTTTTTCTTAAATTTAGAATTGTTATATATTTTATTTTGTTACAGAAATTGATATTTTTACTTTTCAAAACTTTTTTCTTTTTAAGTTGCAACTTTCTTTAAAACTCAAATACTTATTTATTAACTTTCTGCTAATATTAGAAAATAAATTTTCACATTCTAAGTACATTTCATTATATTTTCAGACTTTGTAAAGTCAATGTTTTAAGTAATATATTACTGTCGAAATAGATCATATTGTAAACTTAGAATACTTTTGCAGCGATTTGAAAAGATTTTCTGTGTTTTTTTATACATACATAGTATATATGCTACATTTAAATAAATGATATTCACATAGAACTATTAGCTGGAATATGATCCAATTTACCTACTTCACGAAAATACATCTATAATTTAAGTATAGACAATACATTTTTCACTTTATTTATTTTTTAATATCGGAAGAAAATGTTAATTGTTATATAGATTATAAAGTATTAGCATTCTAATTTTCAAAAGACTTAAATTTTTTTTTTATTATTAATATTACATGTATTTACACTATATCCTAAAGTAAGACATTTCTGATCCAAGAACTTTTATTTATGAAAACAAAATCTAAATGCTAATCTCCGATGTGATAACACCTGAATAACGAACGTCTTATATCTAAGGGCTCTTTTAGTAAACTATTCCAGTATCCAAAAAACTGCGTAACATTTTGATCATGTTATAGGTTAAAATTTTGATACATGATATGAATAGAAGAAATTCAATCAGTTAGCACATTCAATTGAAGTATACTATAAAGTAATATATACCTTCCATTGTATGCGAATTTGGAAATATAAGTAAAATCGAGAGAATAATCGCGAGATAAAAAAAAAAATTCACAAGTATATTAACTTGTAGAATGCCACTCAACACTCAAGTTGAAAGTAAATTTTCTTAATATAAGTAACAATTATAGTTATAGGTATATGCTGTGACAAATAATTTTCAAGAAACCTCAAAAATGTCGTAAAACAACCATCGAACTTACTAATTCAGGAGAAAACAATTATAATGTTATAGTACAAATTACTAAAAATTATATTTTAGACTATATACTTTAGCTAATACAAAGGAATATATATTTTCATATGTTCAGATAACGCATAGGTATTAAAAATTAACTACATACATGAATATATATAATTATATAGGAAGATATATTTTAATATTGAATCTTGTCTTTGAACATTTTTTTTTCCATTGGTATTGCAATAAAATGGTATTTCAAATAACCTGAATTATTTTTAATACTTTTTAAGCCTCTTATTAAAGAATTCGGTTTTCATCCTTTTTTTTTCCCCCAAAAAACATAGAAAATATCCTAACATACTAGTTTTACACATTCTTTCGCACTATGCAACAGAAATCCATGCATGTAAATCTTATAAAAATATAAATGAGAGGATGTTTAAAATTATTTTTATTTTTAAAAAATGTTTCTCAAAATTGTCAAAATTTACTTTACAGATATATAAATAGTGAATAATTTTACCCTCTATGTGCACAAGTCAATTTCAAACGATCCAGAATTTCTATGTCGAAAGTGATATTCAAAGTCGCAAACTCCGGTACTGAAAAGCAGCGCCCTACCATTCTCTCATTGTTAGGTGAAATAAATTATATTAATGTTGTAAAATCCATAAGAATAACGAAAATTCCACTGAGAAATATGGAACATACTATGTTAAATTCATGGAAAAGTGGAAGCTTATAAGGTTGTAATAGCTTCTGAGATGTTATTGTTGCAAATATGTTTTGTTAGCTGTGAAACGTACACACTATTTCCGATATAAATAAGATATAAAATTTTATGTCTCTTAAAAATTTATTAAATTTAAACTGTGAATTTGTAAATGATTTATAGAAAAAAAAATCTTTAAATATTTTAATAATGGATATTCTTACAGTTTAAAATATGAAATGATATTTATATTACACAGTTGCTAAATGAAGAAAATGTTTTTTCACTCTTGTACACATAAATAGTTAAATATAAAATGCAATATAAAAAAGTTAAAGAATTAAAACTTTATTTTCACGAATTTATTTAAGAGGCATATTAATTTTTTAAGGGTGTATTAATTTTATAATTTTTAAAGTTTTGAATAAGATAATGGTATTACCATAAATTTATTCTTTTATGAAATTGAATTTAGACAGTAAATTGAAAGAATTCAACAGATAATTTAAACTTAAGGTTTAAGACGACAATATAAACTAGACTAAACTTGTGAGAATTAGAATATGTTAGTAAAATAAATTAAGATTTCTTACATATACAGTATATTTAGAGGAAAACATGAATTCTAAACTTCATAACAATAATCTCAGTTGTGAATATACTCTTATATTAAGAAGCATTACGTTTAAGATATGTTATAAAATAATACATTTAACAAACAGCACTAAATTTCCTTCAATGAGTATTTTAGAATAAGGAACATCTGTATTATGGACAGTTTTCCACAACTTTCAGTATTAAGATAGCACTAAATTTGTAAGATTTGGGCAATGCTTTAGAGTAAGTCATTTCTTACAAAATGAATTTAACCTATGACAAAGAATTTAAATGTTAAACTCTATAGAGGTAGCCCTAGAATATCATGCGATTATGATCGCGTGATAATGATATTAGCACATTTGTTAGCAGACAAAATAATTAGGTAAGCACGATTATCTACAGTAATTAAATTTGAAGTAATCGAAGTTAAATTTATACAACTACATAAACATTGCATTTCGTGAGATAAATATTTGTTAAAGTAACAGAACCTACTAAATTCTTTTTCCCATGTAGTTATTCCCTTTTTCTTTCACTTGTTTAATATATCACTTACTAATATTATTTTCTTTAACTTCCATGAAATAACCTAACATGTGATAAGTTAAAATAAATAAATAAATAAATAAAATGAGTTAAAATTAAATCTGTAAAAATACAGATGAATTACAAAAATCACACATGCACAAATATAGAGAAAGAAATCAACATAATATTTTCGAATAAGGAACATTTGTATTACGGAATTTCATATGAAAAATGTAAAATGGGAACCTTACTAAATAAAATATATATATATATTTTTTTTCATAATGTATTCTGTTTCTATATATTACATGCATACTTAAATAATTTTTTAAACTTCCATGAAATAACCTAACATGTGATGAGTTAAAAAAAAATAAATAAAATGAGTTAAAATTAAATTTATAAAAATAAAGATAGATTTTACAAATCCTAAATGATGAATTTTGGAACTAATACAGATATAAGAGGAATGTGACCACTTTCTATGCTTTTATCAGTACTGGTCAGAATGGACTAATAACCCTTATCAGTCACATGAGAAAGAGTAGTACCTGTCGCGTTTCTTCGGAACTGAAACTAAGAGGAACGTGACCACTTTTATCATTACTATCTGGGGAGACATATAGGTAATCTCTGATGTTTCATATGTCTACATGACGATGCAGAATTTGTAAACATGTTGAGTTGTTTCAACCCTTGATGTTGTAAGTTGAGATGTTTATTTTATTGTTTCTTACCTGTTGTGACTAAAAATTATCTACTACAACTTCGACTTATGGATCCTTTATAAACAGCAGAAGTCGAAGAGGTCCCCTAACTAGAAAAAATCTCAAGATTTTCTCAAAAAAAAAATCTTAAGAAAATCTTAAGTTATTTGGCCCACATCTTAAGCCTAAAATCTTAAGATTTTCTTAAGAATATAATCTGCAGAAAATCTTAAAATAATCTGCAGAAAATCTTAAGAAAATAATCTGCAGAAAATCTTAAGAATATAATCTGCAGAAAATCTTAAGAATATAATCTGAAAATTTTCTCTACATGTAGGCTTATGTGGGCCAAATAACTTAAGATATTCTTAAGATTTCTTTTTTGAGAAAATTTTGAGATAATTGGATATATTCTAATACTTACACAAGATTTTCTGAAGAATTATAGAAATTAAAATAAAATCAAATATTCTCATGATATTCTGAAGAATAAAAACTTGAATTGTAGAAAAATGCTTTAAAGTGTTTTAAAACTTCTTTTCAATGTGGAAATAAAAATTTTAAAACAATTTTTTCCTTGCCTTTTCCTGCTCACAATTATCTTTTTTTTTTTTTTTTTTTTTTTTTTTTTTTTTTTTTTTTTAATAAAAGTATTAGTATGAAAGCCATGTGATAAAAATATAATTTTCTATAATATCTGTTTACTGTAAATAGTATTTTCATTTGATTGCTGTTGTAATATTTATTATAATGTATATTAACAATTAACAAATTTTATTAAATATTTTTTTCTTTATAACAAAAAGAAAAAATAAAATATATGTTATGATGTCAGTTCATACTATTTATAGAATTATAGAAATTGGATACATTAAAATATTCTTAAGATATCCTGAAGAAGTACAGAAATTGGACACATTCAAATATTCTTAAAATATTGAGAATTACAAAAATTTGGAATTTTGAAAAAATGTATTTTTCCTGTGGAAAAGCTTTAAAACTGCTTTTTTATGCATTTTCCTCCCTTGTATATAATCATTAAATTTTTTATAATAGTATTAATAGCTAAGTCATTTCATAATAAAGCAATTTTCTATATATGTCAACTGCAAATACAGTATGTGTTTTCATTTGATTGCTATTGGTATCTTTATTAATATATAATATAAATTGCATACCAGCTTCAATTTAAAAATCTTTAATTTTCTTTTTCTTATTTTAAATTTTCAGTTCACATCATTATACACTTAAACAGTAAAATTGGAAAATGTAATAAAGGTATTCAGGAATTTTGCTTATCATTAATGCAACATTACTCAAAAATTACTTAGAATAAAACCAATACAGACTTGTAATAACTAAATCTGCATAACTCTGATGTTGTGTTAGTACACACTTTTATTTCATCCTGTTAGCAGAATAAATAGCTCACTATTTTTGTTACTATACCATGCCGATATATTGAATGTACTAACAGTAAAATTAAAAAATGCAATAATCTATTCAGGAAGTTTACTTATTCGTAATCCAAAATTACTCAAAAATTACTGAGAATAAATCTAATATAGAGTTATAATAACTAAATCCACATTACTCTGATATGTTAAAAAGCAATTCTTTTGTATCCTCTTAATAGAATAAATAACTCACTATTTTTATTATATCATGTAGGGATACATTATAATATACAAACAGTAAAATTTAAAAATGCAATACTCTATTCAGAAAGTTTACTTATTCGTAATGTAGCATTACTTAAAAATTTCTTAAAATAAAACCAATACAGAATTGTAATAACTAAATCCACATTACTCTGATATTGTGTTAATAGGCAATTGTTTTGTATCCTCTTAATAGAATAAATAACTCACTATATTATATTATGTAGGGATACATTATAATATACAAACAGTAAAATTAAAAAATGCAAAACTCTATTCAGAAAGTTTACTTATTCGTAATGTAGCATTACTTAAAAATTTCTTAAAATAAAACCAATATAGAATTTAATAACTAAATCCACATTACTCTGATATTGTGTTAATAGGCAATTGTTTTGTATCCTCTTAATAGAATAAATAACTCACTATATTATATTATGTAGGGATACATTATAATATACAAACAGTAAAATTAAAAAATGCAATACTCTATTCAGAAAGTTTACTTATTCGTAATGTAGCATTACTTAAAAATTTCTTAAAATAAAACCAATACAGAATTGTAATAACTAAATCCACATTACTCTGATATTGTGTTAATTGGCAATTCTTTTGTATCCTGTTAATAAAATAGAATAAATAACTCACTATATTATATCATATAGGGATACATTATAATATACAAACAGTGCTAATATAAAATGCAATAAGTCTATTCAGAAAGTTTATTTGTAATGTAGCATTACTCACAAATTTCTTAAAATAAAACCAATACAGAATTGTAATTAAATCTGAATTACTGTGATGTGTGAGTAAGCACTTTTTATTTTACCCTGTTACTAGAATAAATGGTTCACTATTTTTGTTTTATACTAGGCAGGGATACATTATAATATACAAAGAGTAAAATTCAAAAAATCTACTCAGGAAGATACTTTTTTTTTTCCTGTTCACTGAGTATGAACATTAAATATTTATTATCACTTATCATAGTCTAAGTAAGCAGAAGAATAACCAAATATATCACTTACCTTTTAATTAATGAAGGAAACTTTACAAATTTAAAATAAAACAAAAAACTCAATGTTTACTTTAAAACACACTTTATTTAACAATTTCAATTGTGTTTGCGGAATGTGAACTATTATTACTTAACACATTTTTGTGTTCTACCGCCAGAGATATCATCTCAATTTTGTGAATATTGTGACCATGAACCTATTTTATGTGCACCGATAAGCATATGAATATAAGTCTTATGTCATCTCAGGCATCTAACCAAGATAGGACAGAACTGACACCACCTTCTTAGCACACAAAAAATTCAGCAGATTCATTTTCTTAATTTGTTGCAGTTTTCTGAAATTCAAGGCAGTATTTATATATTTCACAATCAATAACAATATATGCTTGAATGTCGAAATTTACACAATCAGTTGTTTCTTCTTTTCTGTAATATCCTATCGTATGAAACTCATATGCCTATAATTTATTACATATTGAATCAAAAATCTTATGATGTGATTTTACAGCTTCTTGTGGTTTTTGCTACACATTGAATTTAATAACCTTTTTTTTTTTTGCTCAACAGATTGCTATGCCAGCAACATTAAACTGCAAATGCAAAAGTATCAGATTATTTCAATATCTAATACTTTGCTGTTATAACTGATAGGCAACTAATACAGTCATTTATAAATAAGTAACAATTTCCATCCATTGTCACACCACTTACCAACCTGTCATCACATTGAAACTTCACTAGCTGTATTCATCCTGCTGTCTTTAGTAGCATTTTTTATATTTTTTCTTCTAAGAATTACTTTACTAAGTAGGAATAATTTCAACATGCAGCATAGTTGTTTTTCCTCTTGTGTATACTTTTCTAGTAATATTCAGTTGAGAAAAATTCTTTATAAAATTTGCAAAAGTTGCACTAAAACCACACTATCTCCCCCACATATACCGAATATCGTATCTTCTGATAGGCCTAATCCACTTTTGTAGCTTGATTGTATGCCGATTTCCATAAAATTTCCTCCTTTATGAAGGGTATTTTTTTTTCTAAGGGAGATATGGAGATCTATGTTCGATTTTAATACCACAGATTAAGATTTTAAGTAAAAATTTCGTTGCAAAATGCAAGAAAAAAATAAGGAAATCACCAAGCCAAATACGATCGTTACACACGTGGCGCGATGTAAACAAACGCTAGACTGAATGGCGATTCAAGGATAACGATGCTGCAATTCTATAAAGAAATTGATTGTAAATGTGCAAAAAAAGTAAAGACACATACACAGATTAGATCTAGCACACATTAGATTATTAGACATTAGATTACACATTAGATTATTAAAAATAAAATAAAATAAAATCAGAATTAGGATTAAAACGAACATATCAGTACACTTTTTTTTAAACATTAGTTAGGATATTTCAGTCTTAAATAAATGAACTTAGTAAAAAGTTAAAGCACATTGATTTAAAATTGATTAAATTATTCTATAATATATTTAGAAAAGAGGAATAGTAAATTAATATAAATATAATTTAGAGGAATTTTCATTAATATATATATACTTATGTTTTTAAATAAGTAATGAAAAAATGGATAATAAAATAAACACATGATACCACAATGATTTATGTGAAATAATTTTAAGCAAAATAAAATATTTTATTCATTTTTCAATATATGATTATTTTATATTTTTGGGGGAAAATATTAAAAAGTTTTAATTACTATCATTTTAAAATATTTTATTACAAAGTTTGAGTTTCAATTAAAAAAAAAAGAAATACTGTAATTTGCATAATTACTGATAACACAGTATTTTGAAAAAAAAAAAAAATTAAGTTCTATCTTTTAACACCTTAAAACCACTTATTAAGTTATGACTGATAATTTTCTGAAGAATATCTCAAATTATTTGTATCTCTGAAAAAATTCTATTCTTATTAGTTATTAACTTATTTTAAAGATAAAGTTACTCTGCAAATTGTCTTAACATTTTCTTATGAATATCTTCAGATACATGTCATTCACCTTAACATCTTCAAAATATCTGAACAAATTCTTAAGATAATCTTAAGAAAAATTAAATCTCAAAAAAATCTTCACTTTTCTGAAGATTTTCTTAAGAAAATGGCACTTTCTTAAGAAAATCTTAAGATTATTTCTAGTAGGGACAGTTTATATGATTTTATAGTTGAATTTGTGTATTATTTTAGTACTGTGAAAATGTCACCCTTCAACTAGACGATTTTCACTTTTTTCGGGGGGGGGATCTGTAATAATATCAATATCTAAGCCCTAAAGCGTATTCCAAAATTATCCCTTTTCCCCATTCATTATTCTAGATCTTAATTTATTCTCTTTATATTAACCATATTTCCCAGCCATCCAATTTAAACGAGGATGTTTTCATTCCTTCAGCCGAACCCCGAAATTCTTTCTATGATTCCCAAAACAGAAAATGAAATAGCTGGCATTATAATTAGGAAGTTATAACTTTGTCAAGAAAATTTGTAACGATCAGCAGTAATGCTCCTCTGAGACGCCACACTTTGCAGATGGCTCGAGTCAAAGGTTACTTTCTATAAGCAAATAACACTTGCCTCAGCATTTTTCCCACACACGGGTTTTAGCCGTCTCTCGCAGAAGGTTGGCATTACAATTACTTAGAGAGATAGCGTTCTGACACCGTCAGGTTCAGACGTCTCTGGATTCTGTGCAATTTTATAGGATGAAATAAAAGTTAAGTTCGGCCACGACAAATGATGTGCTTCTTTCTAACGGATGGTTAGCGTTACACTTGGCAGCCCAGCATGCCGGTAGGATTTTATCTGCATGGAAATCCATTGGGATTTTCCCGCGTAGGTTCGATTCCTACCGACTAATATAATCAGTCCAGGGGTCTCACTGGCCCCGAACTTTACACTTAAAAACTGATTTTAAAATTGGCCCTATTATTTTCCTCAGCCCGGGCATGTTGGGCTGCCAAGTGTAATGCTAACCGTCCGTTAGAAAGAAGCACATCATTTGTCGTGCCGAACTTAACTTTTATTTCATCCTATAAAATTGCACAGAATCCAGAGACGTCTGAACCTGACAGTGTCAGAATGCTATCTCTCTAAGTAATTGTAATGCCAACCTTCTGCGAGAGACAGCTAAAACCCGTGTGTGGGAAAAATGCTGAAGCACGTGTTATTTGCTTATAGAAAGTAACCTTTGACTGGAGCCATCTGCAAAGTGTGGCGTCTCAGAGGATCATTACTGCTGATCGTTACAAATTTTCATGGGAAAGTTATAACTTCCTAATTAAAATGCCAGCTATATCATTTTCTGTTTTGGGAATCATAGAAAGAATTTCGGGGTTCGGCTGAAGGAATGAAAACATCCTCGTTTAAATTGGATGGCTGGGAAATATGGTTAATATAAAGAGAAGAAATTAAGATCTAGAATAATGAATGGGAAAAGGGATAATTTTGGAATACGCTTTAGGGCTTAGATATTGATATTATTACATATATATAAAGATATACATATATATTTATATATGTATCTATATATTTACATATATATATATACATATATATATATATATATACATATATATATATATATATATATATATATATATATATATATATATATATGTATATATATATATGTATATGTATATGTATATGTATATGTATATGTATATGTGTGTGTGTGTGTGTGTGTGTGGGTGGGTGGGTGGGTGTAAAGATAAATATTTTGTAGAAGTTATGTATATATAGAGAGTTGTCTCTATTGGCTAAAGCAGAGGAAACATGGAAGAGAGAAAATGAAATATATAAAGGACATAATGTGGGGTATGGTTTAAACAGTTAAAATCCTACAAAAGACATGATCTGATAGATTATATGTGATAGATCTGGGGCAGCTCCAAAACGTGTATAAAGGTATAATGCGTAAAGGAAGAACAATTAATTATTCTGAGATATTTTTCACTGAGTTACAAAAAGGGTTCTTTAAAGTAAATTGTCTTTTTTTTTTCAAAGTGGTGTATCATGACCCATCATTAAATCTATCCAAACGTACTATTGAAATAATGGAATATTGTTCCACAAAATTGTTCGGGTAACGCTTCTTAGCTTGAGCAAATTTGGAACACTTAGGAGTTTCTAAAGAGAAAGCTATTGAAAGAAATAGTTGCTTACAAAGATTTCTTTAATCGAAACAACCAATCATCCTTCATAAATCAAAAACTGGTTGATTATGTGGCATATTGTAAAAAGAATCAATAACTACCGTTTCTGATACATAATTTTATTCCATAGATGTAAGAAAGGTACTTCAAAGGAAATCTCATTTTATAGAAGATAGGGTACCATGCCATACCTCTATATAATCTACCTAAACGTTTGTCTCACATAATTAAATAACTCTTCATTTATCTGATAACTCTCTGGACTTCAACAAAAATAAGATAACTCTGGAGCAACTGAAATGTTAGATTTCTCAGGAAATGTTACCAAAAAAGACAGACTGCTTAATCAAAACTATGAAAATCCTGCAAAATTTATAAACTGGTTGGTTGTAGAGCAGACATTTGGTGAAGACTCCCTATTGAAAAAATAGTCAATAACTAACGTTTTTTTATAGATAATTTGATACCACAGAACCACAGATGTAAAAAAGATTCTTCAATGACAATTTCATTTTTATATAAGATCAGGTACCATGTCACACCTCTACTAAATCTACCAAAACGTTTGTCTCAGACAATTAAATAACACTTTCTTCATTTACCTGATAACGCCCTGAATTTCATTACTAATAAGAAAACTTGTGAGCAACTGAAAAGTTAGATTTCTTAGAAAAAGTTACCAACAACGGCTGTTTAATCAAAACAATCAAAATCCTGAAAATTTGTAAACTGATCGGTTATTGAGCAGACGTCTGGAAAGACTCCATATTGTAAAAAGAGTAAATAACTAACGTTTCTGATAAATAATTTGATAGAACAGATGTAAGAATGATTAATCATTGGCAATGTCCTTTTCATATAAGGTGAAGTACCATGTCACACCTTTACCAAATCTACGAAAACGTTTGTATCAGACAAATTAATAACACTTTCTTCATTTACCTTATAACGTACCGGATTTCAATACAAATAAGATAACATCGAAGCAATTAAAAAGTAAGATTTCTCAGGAAAATTTACCAACAAAGACTGCTTAATCAAAACTATGAAAATCCTGCAAAATATATAAACTTATCGGTTATTGGGCAGACGTCTGGGAAGAATCCGTATTGTAAAAAGACTCAATCACTAACGATTTTATGCGATAAGTATAAACCACAAAAGCAGAAAATTTACTAAATGAAAATCACATTTTTCAGACGGGGTCATCATTACGACAGGATATGATGTCACTCGTCCAAATCTAGCAAAACATTTTTTCACGTGCAACGAAATAACCCCCTATGCATTTACCGGATAATGGCCGGATTTCAATTCAAATGAGAATACAAGGGAGCCATTGAAAAGTTAGATTCCTAATAAAATAAGTTACGAACGAAGGCTATTCAATCAAAATATAATCTTAAATTATAATCGCAACATTAAGCTAGTAAAGGGCTTTAAACTCAATTGATAGTATGCCACAAAAATAGAGGTAATCAAAGCAAAAGGTTGTTATGTATATCAAAATGTTAAGATTTGTAGCTATAACACATTATTTTTATAATGAATATATTTCAGTGTCAGTAGAGTATAAACAATTAATAATATAGACCAGTATATAATGATTTATTGTCGATAAATATTGCAAACATATAAAAAATGCAAAATATGTCGAGTTGCCATATTAATATAACCAGAGATTGTACACCTATTCATATTTTTTTCACGCAAGATATAGAATGCATTTTCTTTAACAAAAATATTAGTCCTATAGTCTTTGTTTTAGTAAAAGACGCACACTTCTTTATAACACTATTTACCAAGTTATTAAACAAAGGCACATATGAGAGGATTTATTAAATTTCATCGCTGAAACTTTAGAAGTTTATGAGTTGCTTGTTTTATGTCCTTAAATTTGTTATGAAGAGCACCGTTGTGTAATATGTGAGAAAATATTTACTATACACAACTTTCATTAAGTAAAAGCTTTGAAGAATCTTTTTTAATTTAAAACCATAAACTAAGTTTACGAGATCTGAAAATTAACAATAATAATAAAGTAAATAAGGTGGTCTGATAAAGTAACTTATGACTTAGTAGACTGATAATTTTGTTATTCTTTTGCAAACTGAAGAATAAATTCTAGATTTTTAAGCTAATTATATACACATACAAACAGTGGAAAGTTGTTCATACGAAAACCACTTATACGAAATATTCAGTTACACTGAAAAATGTTCAATAAACTATATCAATTTTCAAATATAGATTTAGTTCAGTTATACCATAGATTCCTGGATATTAACCTTAAGTAATCTAAAAGTTGATAAAATACTTCTATTATGCAATGTTAAAAAGATCGGGATCCCACTTCTTTAAAATATTAGTATATTTTGTGTTACTTTTATGTCTAACAGGAGATAATGTTTAACAAATAAATTATTTTTTGCCATATGATCATACTCTTCAAAACCCTTGCATGGTAAAAACAGACAGGTTTATCCTTACTAATTTAAAGTTCCACATCGTTGAACTTCGATCCTTTAATGGTGACACGACTGAAAAATATTTAGGTAATCTTATGGCCAAGTAATCCTAGATTATTTAAATGATAAGGACGAATTTCCCAATTAATCAAAGATAATTTCACTGGTTACATATACAGGGTAACCCAAAATGACCACATATATATTCCTCGCTGGAAGTACATAAAATCTGTTTAAAGAAGAGTTCCTGTACGACCCATAGTTTGCCAGAAAAATACGAAAAACAAAGTATGATGTCACTGCCAGTGCAAGAAAAAATACTTTATCGAACATATCAATAGCAGTAAATGCACGGGTATACTCCCTAACAGTTCGTAAAGCATTTCCATTACATCGGCCGTACATCAGGTAGTCACGAACGGAATACATGGCCACCACACGAAGACTACTGGTTGCTGCAAGATGCAGACTTTTTGAAAACCAGTTCAACGGCGGCTTAACGTCATTCTATGGCGAGCAAGCATACGAGACTCGATATGCGTGACAAACGTTTTAAACATTATCGTCTGGAAAGATATGCAAATGCTGTTGCTGATACGTCCAATAAAGTGTTTTTTTATTGCACCTGCAGTGACGTCATA
Organism: Pardosa pseudoannulata; assembly: GCA_032207245.1. Classification (NCBI taxonomy): domain Eukaryota; kingdom Metazoa; phylum Arthropoda; class Arachnida; order Araneae; family Lycosidae; genus Pardosa; species Pardosa pseudoannulata. Next base: position 17,425 of record JAGEOH010000599.1, read on the forward strand.
CTTTGTTTTTCGTATCTTTCTCGTAAAATATGGATCGTACAGGAACGCTTCTTTGAGCAGTTTTTATGTACTCCCAACGATGAATCTAGTTGTACAGAGTTTATGCAGTCGTTTTGGGACACCATGTCTATACTTCTTTGTATATGTAATGTACATAACATGTATATATATATATATTATATATATATATATATATATATATATATATATATATATATATATATATATATATGTGTGTGTGTGTGTGTGTGTGTGTATAAAAATATGTATATAAATATACATATATATGTATATATATATATATATATATATATATATATATATATATATATATATATATATTTATATATATATATATATTTACATACATACATACATATATACACACAATCAGGCTTCGGTTTACTGCCAACTTTCTTAAACCACAGTATGTATCAGTGAAAATTTCTTTTGAACAGGACTTATAATATTATAAATATTTTAAAACAACTCGTTATAACATAAAACAATAAGAGACTTAACCAATATTAGGTTTAAGTATATTTACCTTTATTTCTTTCAGATATTTATAATTATAATAGTTCTTACTATATCACAGGCATATATATATATATATATAAATATATATATATATATATATATATATATATATATATATATATATTAATATATATATATACTTTGATATTTATATATTTACAACCAAGTCAACATCCACTGTTCAGTGATAGCCATAAAATTTTCACTAAGTGCTTGATTTTATCAAATTATTTTTTTCCAGCCAAACAATAAGTTGAAAGTATAAAAAAATTTAATCTACCACTCAGTAGTCGTTTGGTACAATTGGCAGAGATGGATCCTTTGGTTGTCCCCTAGGGCCAGAATAGGTATTCCGTTAGAAGTTAGGATATTAGTGGTTCAATTGTAAAGAGGCAGAATTTGTTTTGAGGCTATCCGTTGTAAACGCTTAAAACAGAAATTGTTTTGACGCAATTTTGAAGATAGATTTTGAGTAAATTCTCATGACACAATTTAGAAAGGTTGATTCTCTTTTTTTTTTCAACTAAAATAAATCATTCCTTTATCTCTAAATGTGATTTTGCTTTTATTAACTATGATGATATAATAGGTATTAGACTATATGCATACACCCCCACATACAAACATATGTATATAAACGTATATTATATATATATATATATATATATATGTATGTATATATATGTATGTATATATATGTATATATATATATATATATTATGTATATATATATATATATATATATAATTTATATATGTATATATATGTATATATATATATATATATATATATATATATATATACGATATATACGTATATATATACATATACGTATATATATATATATATATATATATATATATATATATATATATATATTATATATATATATATATATATATAATATAAATATATATATATATATATACATATATATATACGTATACATATTTATATATACATATAAATATATATATATATATTATATATATATATATATATATATATATATATATATATATATATATATATATACGTATACATATTTATATATATATACATATATATATATATATACATTTAAATTTATATATATATTTATATATATATACATATATATTTTATATATATATTTATATATATATATATATATATATATATATATATATATATATATATATATATATATATATATATATATATATATATAATATATATATATATATATATATATATATACATACTGGAAATTGAAGATATCACTCGAATGGATTGGCCAGCGTACTCCCTTGATTTAAATCCCATCGAACATGTGTGGGATACTTTGAGGAGACGCATTGCAGCACGCTTACATCCTCCGGACAACACCCAATTACTCAAATGCTGATTATGGTATGGGCACTTTTACCTCAAGAAATGTTGGATCAGCTGGTTCTGAGTATGCGAAGACGGTGCGAAGCAAACATTGCTGTTATGGGAGAGCATATCCCATATTAAGGGACATCTGCTTGTTGTTCTTCCCCATGGATAGACAATCCTGAATCACGATACTATGCGTTCAATAAAGCTTGCTTTTGATTCATTCCATACCATATGAATTGTATTCCATTTTCAGTTCAGATGCTTTCGTCGTCTTTTATGTACATAATACTCTCCCTCATTTCTAAATTTCATGTCTCTCAGATGATTTCTGATGAAGTTATGGCAAAAAACCCACCTGTTGTTTAAATTTTGTATACCAATGTATAAATATATAAATGGGTGGAAGGTTCATGCAAGTAGAACTAACCAGGAAAACGATATGGCTTATAGATAGTAGCTAAGTAAAATCCTAGATGTAGTTAGCACAAAACTATAAATCCTAACATCGTTCCAAATTTTTTGAAACAAATCTACTCTTTTTATGTTACTGTCTAATTTATTTGCTAACAATCCCTATTCTTAATTTTTAACAATCAATATATGTTCAGTCAGTAAAGAAAATGCATGTATCGTATTAAAAACAAATTAAAAAATCGTTTTTGAGCTAGTACTAG
>JAGEOH010000599.1:32500-36465 GCA_032207245.1 Pardosa pseudoannulata
GCATATTTAGATAACATTTATGATATAGAATCCTTGTAATGTCTCGAAGCTTCATTGCATTTCGTAACATTCCTAACTTACAAGCTATTTTCTAAATGAAAATTTGTGGAACCACAACAGTTACTGTGTTATTACAATCGGAAATAGGTTCATTCTGAAACTGATTTTATGTATAATGTTTGCAAATGTTTGCACAGGCTAATAGGAAATGTCACAAGATAAGTCTTAAATTAGGGACCATTCTGTTTTACCAGAAACTTTCTCTGTAATTAGAAATGTGCGGTCATAAATGCATTATAAAAAGATTATAAAAAAAATAATATATTTAATTACTAGCTGATAACTCATGCATGTATATAATTTTATTGTACTGTATGAGTGTGTGTGTAACCAAACATACTAATATATATTAAATATATATATATATATATATATATATATATATATAAATATATATATATATATATATATATATATATATATATATATATATATATATATATATATATATATATATATATATATTTATAAAATATATATGTGTGTGTGTATTATATATATTCAATTATACATAATATCTATTATATATATATATATATATACATACATGTACTGTATGAGGCGATTTAGATCAGTATATAATTGATTCATTCATACAAGAAGTAAAATGCTCGGGATCTAAATCTGACCTCATCACATCTTTGTAAAAATACAGAGAACAATAAAATTATATTCTACGATTTGTTGTCTTGTACGGTGGTCTCGCGGTTCTGATCCCAGTCCCAGATTAGAATCCCGTCTTCGTACTTGACATTGAAAAAATGTACCTTTGTGGAGTATTTAAGAGTCCCTAAGACAGTGCCCAATTAGAAGGGATAAGGTTTTCACGGGCGGTCTCAATCGGGGTTTAAGCAGACCAATTAGATTCTTACAACTATCCCGATTGGATGATAAGAAGGAAGGAATACAAGGATGAAATTAATAAAATAAGAAAGATCGAAAAAAAGAAGGTGGAGGTGTTCGATAATCGAGACGAAGAGAGAGTCCGACAGAAGGTGTTCGATAGTCGAGACGAGGAGTTCGACAGAAGAGGTTCGGAAGTCGAAACGAGGAGATGACAGAATGGATATCCAGACGAAGAGAGTAGTCCGACGGAACGAGTTCGAGAGTCCAAGTCCGACAGGAATTCCTGCATCAAATAGCACGGCCGCACCCCAAAACCAGGAGGAAATCTGAACAGACCGACAAAAGATTTATAGATACCCATCAACCAGCAGTGTTCCGGGCACACCATTTTAACTCCCAAAGGTACCTTTTACATACATTGAAATTGAGATTAGGTCCTCTCTCTTATATTTACATAATTACTTAAGTATTAAAAATCATTATCAGAACTAATTTAGAAGGTGTTGACAAAGCATATTTTATGAAAATTAGCATCAGTATTGTATGTACATAGATTATATATATTATAATAAATTTACCTTTTTTATATTAAGCTAGTTTCGGATGCTGTTAATTTTTCTTTGAGTTTATTTTTATACCTTATGTCTGTAGTTTCGCAGAACCTGTGGTTAAATTTAGTACTAAAATACTTTTACACAACGCAATCAAAATAAATTCCCACTATACATGTAATCACAGGTTACTACTCAAATAAAAACGAGGACTACACGACATGTACATGTATATATATATATATATATATATATATATATTATATATATAAATATTATTTTATAAAAAAAGAAAAGATAGAATGTTCTATTTTATGGTTTAGCTATTTATTATAAAATATGTGATTATATTAGTTGATTTACTCAATGAAGGTATAAAAAATTACAGTATTTGACTGAAACAATGTCCAAAAGGGCATCAATCTAAAACATTTATGATTAATTGTAACAGTATTTTAAGACATGTGCTGTCTGTAAACTGAAAGCACAGTTTGTAAGATAATTTATTCATGAAATTTGAAATACCGGTATCAAAGAACGTAACTATTTACATAACTTTTATATTTACATTTCATATAATTATCCCAACTTCATTTAATTCATAACAATCTAACTTACATATATTTTCTAAATGTAAATTTGTAAGCAAAAAGGAATGTTTTGTGTATTACAATCGAAATCGGTTCAGCCTGAAACTGTTCATCATATAAGGGTTTGCAAGATTTTATCATCATTCTTAGTGGGAAATGTCAAAGATTTAACCATTAAACTAGTGACCATTGTGTTTTTAACATGAAACATCCGTTTCCTTTAGAAATGTGTGGTCATATATGCATTATAAGTTCAATTTGATGATATATATATATATATATATATATATATATATATATATATGTTACGGCCAAAGCCCGAAGTTCGGCCAGTTCCCGAATTGGCCGGCCAAATCGCACATTGGCCGGGGCGTTTGGCCAATGTGCGATGCACTGGTAATGAATAGCGTATATGCGACTTTGGCCGGCCACTTCCCGAAGTGCCCGGAACTGCCTGGCCAATGTTCGATGTGCTGAAGCAAGACTGTTCGGCAGGAGGTGCAGCTGTAGATTCCGGTGTGATAACGGCATGCACATGGTAGCAAGGACAGTGTGTTATATTTTCAGTGTATCTGGCATCCAAGTACCGAATTTGGCAACGCGTTATTTTTTACGAGCCCGTCAACTGAATAGTTTCGATTGCGGGTTAGTGTGCTTTCCCCGGATAGGTAAGCCCTTTCAATATTCGTTTGTTTTTTGCTATACTATATATAAAACTCAGTTTCAAGAATTTGTACATGCTTACAAATTTATATTTTAATACTATTATTACTATATTTACAGTATTAGTACTTTATAGTTTCACCTAAAACTATAACGACATGCACATGGTAGCAAGGACAGTATGTTATATTTTCAGTGTATCTGGCATCCAAGTACCGAATTTGGTATATAAAACTCAGTTTCAAGAATTTGTACATGCTTACAAATTTATATTTTAATACTATTATTACTATATTTACAGTATTAGTACTTTATAGTTTCACCTAAAACTTGTACATTAACTGCTAAACCACGAAAGTGATTGCCGCGTGATTTGAGAGTATCGTATTGTTTTTCTACAGATTTTTTCCCATGGCTTCTCCTGACGAAACTAGTATGCTGGGCTTTTGATATAAGAACCGTGCTCTTAAGTAAATTAAATAAATTGCTGCAAGGAAAAGCAGATAATAGCTGTATCCTCAGCAAAGCAAGTACTGTAGTTTCATAGAGGACGCTAAAAAGGCTAAATCAAAGCAGAAAAAAGAAAATGTTGACTATCGTCGACTAAGAAAATATGATGTTATTAAGGTTGACTGAAAAGAAAAACTTATTGTGCCAGTAACAGAAGACAATAGCATTATTTTGTATTATGTGCACACAGAAGAGTTATTCGACTTGCTACATAATACTCACTTGAAAATAGAACATGGAGGTCGCACAAGGATGGAGAAGGAGCTGCAAACTACATATAAAATGTCACCAAAGAAATCATTACATTGTATCTCCGCTTATGCAAAAACAGTGTCAGACCAACTTATCTAATCCTAAGAAAGGTCTAGTTTCTATACTTTTAATATTTAAATAATTTAACTCAAAATGCTAAGTAGATCTTATCGACATGCAAAGTAATCGAGACAGCGAATTCAAGTTTATACTCAATTACCAGGATCATTTAACAAAGTGCATATTATTGCGAGCTCTGAAAAGCTCTGAAAGTTTTCCATTTTGCAAGAGAAACTAGTTACATTGGCATCCCTATGCACAGAGGAAAAATCATTACGAACCCTTGCCTCTTCACAATCAGTGACCGGCGCCAAGGCTGCACTCGATGCAGTTGCACTACTAAGTGCTCAACATATCGCTGCAGATGTAAAAATAACAAAATGCTGTGTAATTCGAAATGTCATAAAAGTTCATCTTGTTGTGACAAGTGATG